>JAWQFJ010029805.1:0-5000 GCA_034096865.1 Theodoxus fluviatilis | reverse complement strand
TTATCGTACAACCACAACAAATTTGGGGTGAGAGAAGGGGTGGGTGGGGAGCGAAAGTCATTTGACATGTAAGAAGTGATCCACACGGCTTTCCTTCTAACCCGTTTGTCATCTAAGATAGAGAGCACCCAACCCGGATTTTAGACTCATTTCTCAAGCTAACCAGGGCCGTCTTTTTGCTTGGGAAAGCGTGAGGAGCGCGGCTCGGTCGAGTCCAATCGGGATGTACGTGTCCTGGTAGACGGGTGCAGCTGTGGCGGGTGAGAAGGGGATGCGTGACACCCAGCAGGTAATGCGAGGTCAAGAGGCAGCCGGGAGGAGAGGTGTTGTGGGGAAGCCTGTTCGCCCACTTGATGTCCCTGTCGCGCTCTGCTGGCCCCGGGCTGTTGAACGCCCCTAGGGCAGACTCTGGTGTGGTGTGCGCCTTGTGGCGCTACAGGTTAATGGGAGCGAGTCTTTTCTCTCCGTCGTCATAGACGTGTCCCCCATCTCCCGTAGAATTAGTGTTGCCACAGCGCTGCTTCTGATGGGAGTAATTGCAGTGTCAGCGCCAAAGAAATCTATTGTGCAGCTCGAGTTTTTTGCCTGCACGACCAGTCAGTATAACTGTCTGTACACACATTTCAGTCGAAGTCATTGCAGTCATTGGTATTTGTACATGTCAGTATCAATAGTAAACATCGACGCCATGTAGGATTGTCTCTGTTCTAGTTGCCATCATCACTGTGAATAATTAACTATTGTTTGGAGGGGAAAAAACGAGAAAATCTTCAGCATGGATGAATGGAGTTTAAAGGCCAACCAGCTCTGTATAGCCGCCATGAAGACGAGGGAAGACAAGGACGTAATCAACCTTCAAGAAATAGTGCGAGGCAGAGGTCGGCAGTCGCGTCATTGCTAAGTGGGATCAATAGGACAAAATTGCTGTGCAAGCAGCCGTGGAGGGTAGGGAGCAGGCAGGCGTAGCGACCGCCACCACCTGTGTCTCCTGTGCACGCCAGAACGGAGTCAGCTCTTGCTCAGCAGCGTCAGAGCTGTGGGCTACCAGCCCCAAGCGCGCTGCAGGTAGCCTACATCGAGTACAGGAAGCTCGAGGGTATTGGACAGAAACATTGACATGAACATGAAGCTGGTAGTATGCGTGATAGAGGTTAAAAAAACAACAACAGTAGCAGGCAAGCAGACAGACACAAACGAACAGACGTACTAAAGCGGTAGGTGAACGAACGGATGGGTGGGGCAGGTTGTGAGAAACTATTTATTGTTTTCGTATGCACATGCCAACGCATGCACGAGCGCGTGCGCTCACACGCATAAATACACGCGCGCACGCACTCACGCATAGATACACGCACGCACGCACGCACACACAAGCACTTGCACACACACACACACACGCACACACACACACACACACACACACACACACACACACACACACACACACACACACACACACACAAGCTCTTGCACACACAAACTCTTGCACAGCAAACTCTTGCACACAGTAGCTCTTGCACAAGTACACACACACACACACACAGACACACACACACACACACACACACACACACACACACACACACACACACACACACACACACACACACACACACACACACCCACAAGCTCTTGCACATGCAAACTCTTGCACACACTAGCTCTTGCACAAAAATACACACACACACACACACACACACACACACACAAGCTCTTGCACACGCAACCACTTGCACACGCAAGCTCTTGCACACACAAGCTCTCGCACACACTAGCTCTTGTACACATGATCTCTTTCCTTGTTTTCCATGGTGTAGTGCCGGGCACACCCACCATCAACAGGGTGCAACGAGATGGGAGGCGTCCATTGTGCTCCCCACAGTAAGCTCTGACACCGACATCCGAGCCGGGTGACTGAACCCCTACTCTGGGTTGGTCGGGCTTAGTTCGGTGGACACCTCCATAGTTTAGATTCCAATCAGCTTTCCTACATTTCTGACCGTGTCTTTCCCAATGACTTACCCAGCTTCCCTCCACCCTAATGCCCTGCTGCACGCCTCTGTTATACCCCGTCTCCCTGCCTTCCTCAGCTGTTCCGCCATCCTTTACTATCATGCAGAATTTTGTATGTACTGCAGATCTCTGATGTCCAACATTGTTCACCTTGAACATTTTTTTCACATAGATCAGCTGGGATGAAGTGGTGTGTCGACTGTAACTTGACTCTCACAAGGAAAATCGTTCCTTCGACCTTACACTGCCCCACAATGCAGATGAGAGCAATCGCAGGCAGCTGAGCAGGGAAGTCAGCCGTGTTTAGTGTCCTTTCCTCCTTGACGGGACTTGCCAGGACTGGGACGGTCACCCCTGGAAAGTGGAAGGCCGTGGCATGATTGACAGTGGGAACTCGCCCTCTCTCCCATCTCGCGGTAGGTCGATAGACTTAATTCCAACCAGCCAGGTGTAACCATTTCCCTGTCTGAATGAAGAGGTCGGTTGACTGTCGGCGCTTTGCCTTGCTTGAATGACAGCCTGGGCGCATCGCGATGTCTGGTCAACAAAGCATAGCCAGGGGGAAATCAGAAGATCGCAGAACGGTTTACAGCGGTGGCTCGGTCCGCATTTGCTCTTTAAAGTTATCTGACTCTGTAGTTAGGATGCAATGATGCCTGGATGTATGCAGATATCTTGGTGAAGTGGATGAACAAATGAATGAATGGAGTGTTTCGGCCTATCAGCCTTTATAGGTTATATAAGGCCACCAATCATGATAATTAGCAGAGCTTGCTGGAGTAAGAGCAAATCTTGTTTTCCATAGTTATCCCCATTTTTCAAATCGCATAGGGAGACGCAGTCGGTCTGTTCTCACCCCTAATCCATAGGGGGCTGTCGTGGTGAAGGAAATGTGTGGATGTAAAGACATGGGGGTTGATTTGTGGTTGTGAGGATATGAAGATACGAGTGCATGAACAGTTATGGGACATTGGAACATGAGATTGTGGTGCATGTGTCGCCGCAAGGGAAGATGGCGATGTGGTACGTGGGGTTATAATGACATCGTAACTCTGTGGATGTGGTGAAATGGGAATGTTTTGGGGCGTGGCGTATGTGTGGGGGTGATATTGGGGGAATGTGGTGGATATTTGAGAGTGAGGATGTGAAAACATGACGGTGTATAGACTCCCGTGTTTGACCCGGACATGCAGTAGATTTGAACGCCTTTCACACGCGTCCTGAGTCAATGGCCTTGTTGGAACTAGGCGTGTGTAGAGGGTCTACTGGCCCGCCTAGGCCCGCGTCTCGGAAAGGGGACTGTTGTCTTCCATCCTGCCTGATTCATTCTCTCTGTCTCTCTCTGTCTCTCTCTCTGTCTCTCTCTGTCTGTCTCTCTCTGTCTGTCTCTCTCTGTCTGTCTCTCTGTCTCTATCTCTCTATCTTTGTCTCTCTGTCTCTCTTTGTCTCTATCTCTGTCTCTCTGTCTCTCTGTCTTTCTCTGTCTCTCTTTCTCTCTCTCTCTCTCTCTCTCTCTCTCTCTCTCTCTCTCTCTCTCTCTCTCTCTCTCTCTCTCTCTCTCTCTCTGTGTTTGTGCATGCGTGTGCGCGCCTTTTTAGCTTGGAGCTGTATATTAGACGCCATGCAGAAATTACTGCAAAACGTTTAATTCCACCGTTTCGTCTAGTAATGCGTGCCACTGACTTCACTTAGCATTGACCGCTGGTTGTATTCTTGACCCAAGGTTTACAGTGTGTGTGTGTGTGTGTGTGTGTGTGTGTGTGTGTGCGTGTGCGTGTGCGTGCGTGCGTGCAAGGGAGGGGAAAGGAGGGGAAACGGAAGGAAAGGACACATGGGAAAAGGAGAGCCGAAAGAAGGGGAGGGAAGAAAGAAGGGGGAAGAAAGAGGGGGAGAAGGGGGGGGAGACAAGGAGAGAGGAAGAGGGAATGAAAGGAGGGAGGAGCAGAGGGGAAGGAGTAGAAGAGGGAGAGGGGGGAGAGGGGGAGGGGGGGTGGGGGGGGGGGGAGGGGGGGGAGGGGGGGGGGGGGAAGGGGAGGGGAAGGGGGGGAGGAGAGGCGGGAAGGGGGGGGGGGGGGGTAGGAGAAAGGGGGGAGGGGGAGGGGGGAGGGAAGGAAGTAAGAGGAGAGGGGGGGGGTAGAGGGGGGGGGGGGGGAGGGGGGGGGGGGGGTTAAGGAGGAGGGGGGGGGAGGGGGGGGGGGGCGGGGAGAAGGAAAGGAGGGGGGGGGGAAGGAGGGGGGGGGGGGGGGGGGGGGGGGAAAGGAGGGGGGGGGGGGGGGAGGGGGTAGGGAAAAGGGGGGGGGGGAGGGGGTGGGGGGGGGGGGGGAGGGGAGGGGGGGGGGGGAGGGGAGGGGTGGGGAAAGGGGGAAGAGGGGGAGGAAAGGGGGGGGGGGGGTGGGGGGGGGGGGGTTGGGGGGGGGGGGGGGGGGGGGGGGGAGGAGGGGGAGGGGAGGAGGGGGGGGGGGGTGAGAGGGGGGCGGGGGGGGGAAAGGAGTGGGGAGGGGGTTTGTGAGAGGAGGGTGTATCAAGGAGAAGTGGTTAGACAAAAACCAACCACACCTTCTTGTATAAACAGTAGAAACCAATGGAAAAAACAAGGCAGATTAAAAAAGGACGGCGAGGAAAAAGACACGTAAGTCAACACGGGCGTGAAAACCTGCTTGATAAAATAGGCCAAGGCGCAGGCGTCGAGCAAGCAAACAAAAATTTTTTTAGCATAAAACACACAAGCATCTAGTGAGACGCGAGGCGAGTAAATGATGCTTAGGATCTTCCTGCCACTCCCCCTTCAAACCAGATAGTTTTATCTTTTTCGAAGAACGCGAAAAAGACCCGAGGGATCGGCGCCGCGGTAGCCAACCGAAAGGGGTATGTTTATGGAAACCGAAGAGCGCTCTTTCTCTTCACTATCTCTTCGCCTCCCCCTCGTTCCTACTGCTCCTTCTCCTTTCCCCTTTCTTTCTGTATTTTAGTTACCTTTCTTTTTTTTC
>JAWQFJ010029804.1:2500-21479 GCA_034096865.1 Theodoxus fluviatilis | reverse complement strand
TGTAGAACTATATTAGTGGCCCATTGGAGTTAACGAAGGCGGATAGAAGGATTGATAGCGTTTTACGGCCTGTCAGCCTTTGTAGGCTATGTAAGGCCATTTAGCACGAAATCACTAGAACTGTTTAGAGGAAACGCTAATCAAGTCACGGTGTCCCTAGTTAATCGCCTTTTACGAATCGCGTAGGGAGACACGGTGGGTCTATTCTTACCCCGAACCCACAGGGGGGTAACGAAGGCGGGTATAGGGAAGCTCTGAGCTTTAATTACGTGTGCGTGTGTGACTCAGCAGACCGATGCATAAGCCGCACATTCGAGGGCAGTACAGGCATGGGAATATCTCTCAGGGGGAATATTTCTCAGGGGGAGTATCTCTCAGGGGGAATATCTCTCAGGGGGAATATCTCTCAGGGGGAATATCTCTCAGGGGGAATATCTCTCAGGGGGAATATCTCTCAGGGGGAATATCTCTCAGGGGGAATATCTCTCTGGGGGAATATCTCTCAGGGGGAATATCTCTCAGGGGGAATATCTCTCAGGGGGAATATCTCTCAGGGGGAATATCTCTCAAGGGGAATATCTCTCAGGGGGAATATCTCTCAGGGGGAATATCTCTCAGGGGGAATATCTCTCAGGGGGAATATCTCTCAGGGGGAATATTTGAGGCAAGATGGAAGGGAAGGGAAGTTCTTGTAAATACTTTTGTTTAGCTTTGGCACGTTGCAGACGTTGAACCAACGCAAACGCAGTCACACAGAGGGGTAGATGGATCGTAGATGTTCACCAAGTAGGGCCTATACTCATTCACACAGAGAGGTAGATGGATCGTAGATGTTTACCAAGTAGGGCCTATACTCATTCACACAGAGGGGGAGGTGGATCGTAGATGTTCACCAAGTAGGGCCCATACTCATTCACACAGAGGGGGAGGGGGATCGTAGATGTTCACCAAGTAGGGCCTATACTCATTCACACAGAGGGGTAGATGGATCGTAGATGTTCACCAAGTAGGGCCTATACTCATTCACACAGAGGGGGAGGTGGATCGTAGATGTTCACCAAGTAGGGCCTATACTCATTCACACAGAGGGGGAGGTGGATCGCAGCTGTTCACCAAGTAGGGCCTATACTCATTCACACAGAGGGGGAGGTGGATCGCAGCTGTTCACCAAGTAGGGCCTATACTCATTCACACAGAGGGGGAGGTGGATCGTAGATGTTCACCAAGTAGGGCCTATACTCATTCACACAGAGGGGGAGATGGATCGTAGATGTTCACCAAGTAGGGCCTATACTCATTCACACAGAGGGGGAGGTGGATCGTAGATGTTCACCAAGTAGGGCCTATACTCATTCACACAGAGGGGGAGGTGGATCGTAGATGTTCACCAAGTAGGGCCTATACTCATTCACACAGAGGGATAGATGGATCGTAGATGTTCACCAAGTAGGGCCTATACTCATTCACACAGAGGGGAAGGTGGATCGTATATGTTCACCAAGTAGGGCCTATACTCATTCACACAGAGGGGTAGATGGATCGTAGATGTTCACCAAGTAGGGCCTATACTCATTCACACAGAGGGGGAGGTGGATCGCAGCTGTTCACCAAGTAGGGCCTATACTCATTCACACAGAGGGGAAGGTGGATCGTAGATGTTCACCAAGTAGGGCCTATACTCATTCACACAGAGGGGTAGATGGATCGTAGATGTTCACCAAGTAGGGCCTATACTCATTCACACAGAGGGGAAGGTGGATCGTAGATGTTCACCAAGTAGGGCCTATACTCATTCACACAGAGGGGGAGGTGCATCAAAGATGTTCACCAAGTAGGGCCTATACTCATTCACACAGAGGGGGAGGTGGATCGTAGATGTTCACCAAGTAGGGCCTATACTCATTCACACAGAGGGGTAGATGGATCGTAGATGTTCACCAAGTAGGGCCTATACTCATTCACACAGAAGGGTAGATGGATCGCAGCTGCTGTTCACCAAGTAGGGCCTATACTCATTCCCACAGAGGGGTAGATGGATCGCAGCTGCTGTTCACCAAGTAGGGCCTATACTCATTCACACAGAGGGGTAGATGGATCGCAGCTGTTCACCAAGTAGGGCCTATACTCATTCACACAGAGGGGTAGATGGATCGCAGCTGTTCACCAAGTAGGGCCTATACGCAGTCACGCCCAGACAGACTTACGACACAGGGTTGCAGCATGTATGGCACTGTCAAAATATTTCAAGAAACCCACATTTTTCCCGTCCCAGGGATAGAGCCATGGCCCTGCGCCTCGCACATCGTCCAACTCCAAAGCATGCTTACCTCTCTCCGCCTGACAAAAGACATGGTTTCAACAAGCGAGCAGAGGTTGAGGGGCTGACCACGCAGTTACTTACTTTAGGCAGCAGCCGTTCTCTAAGCCCCGTCTCTGGCGAGGTGGGCACGATGACTGTCCCTAAGAAAGGTGACTGCTTTCTTGGTGGATGCGCGCTAGTAAGATCACTGGCGCAGACCTCAAGCTGCTCCAGGGGCAAGCCACAGTGCAGAAGGTGTTCCTGTACGCAGTCCCTGAATCGCTGTTGGAGTGATCCTGGCTGCCATGGCCTTATGATTAGACGCCATAAAGGAGTTATAGAATTAGTGAATTCGTCCATCCAGATGACGCGGCTGGTCCATAGCAGCTGATCCCAAGGTTCATGCTTTCAGTGTATGTGAAGTTTGATATGCCAAGAATCCCAGTACGCTCACTTCACAGCTTCACACACACACACACACACACACACACACACACACACACACACACACACACACACACACACACACACACACGCACACACACTTTTTACCCTTATCCCTACCTCCATTTTCACTCCACCCCATCCCCTACCTACCATCCACCACTAATCGTTTCCATATATGCACCCAATTCCTTTGAAATGTTAGAATGTCTGGGCCACGACTGGCACACCACAGTCAATTAAAAAGGAACATTTGAATTCTAGATAGGTTCATTTTGGAAATCAAAAGGCAATTCATTTCTTTTGAGGTCCCTGTGACTGATTTCTAACTGTTGTTAGAAATTAACACCACAAATACTCCCTTTGAAAGAGGATTCTGTATACTGTATATATTTTTATTACAGAGCCCCGAAGACAAGGAAGTAGTCACAATCCCACATACCAACTAATCCAAACTAAAGGAAAAATACAATATATACAGCTGAGCCTATTCTATTTTTGAGGCTATTGTTAGGTGGGCAACTCATTTGTACAAATTATGCAAAAAAGGCATAATATAATTGGTAAAAATCAATCAATGCAACTAATTTCAGTCATTGCACATCTCTATTGTTAATACCACACTCTTATTTCATAGTAAGGAAGAGGGGCTTTAGATCATTCAAACAGAATAAAAACTATTCAGCATTGTTATTGAAACAAACATCATACATGCATTTTGTAAGGCAGTCTTGGTATCTGGTATTCAGCATAATCAGCATGATTATACTATTGCAAGTGTTGATTTGCATGCACAATCTATGCATCATAAATCACCTAGTTTTAAAAAAAGACAAGTATCATGGGGGGTAATGATCATAGGAACAGCAGCAGGGTGGCTTCGTAAGCATGTGGTCTTTCACATTACACATTTGAATGCAATCTTTTCCTGTGAGCAAAATCTGCTCTGAAGCAAATATGGAGCAAGGTTCATGTGCAGTGCAGTGCCATTTCATGTGATACAAATACCTCCCTTGCTTTTGATATCAATCACAGACAAAATAATCCTTAATTCATTCATAGTCTTTAAAAGTGTTCATGCATTTCAACGTTCTCATAACATTCAAACAGTTGCAGGTGAAGCCCTCTCCATATCTACTCTATTGAGTGAACTTACCCCTGCATAATTCCTCAACCTAGAAGAGGGTCTTCTGGCATTTTTAGAATCTGTTCCAATGGATATATTGAATTACAATTCATCGACATTTCTTGTGGACAGGAGGACACTGTCAATCATATAATGACCATGAAAATATATTCCACCATGTCATCCATGAGCAATTTCGTTTGATTTTATAAACAGCTACAGGTCTAAAATAACATTTCTGTCTGATGGGCCCATGAGACCCATTCATCTAACCATTGAGGAATTAATGCTTTATGTGAGTGGGTTAAGGCAATTCATAAACAAAACTCCAAAGATTCCTTGATAAGGCCAAACAAAAATAAATTATATATTGCGTTTATGGTAATCCAACCTACTCTATTTTTCCTAGCAACCCTAAACTTTTTAATGAATTCACGGGGAAAGAAAGAAAGAAATTGAAGTCGAACAACAAACTGTGTGGTCTCCCATCTTCGCTATGTGCACTATTTTAAGCAAAACAAAAAGCATATTCAGTGAAAGAGAAATTCTGATTTATGTTCAGATGAATCTACTATATACATTTCTTAATACACACACATAAATATATGCAGCCTCAATTCAGCCTCAAATGACAATAAATTAATAAAAAGCATGGCCAATGGGAAGGGGGTGGGGGTGGGGGTGGGGTGGGAGGTGGGGTGGGTGGGGAGGAGGAATATGTTACTTGTGTGTGTGTGTGTGTGTGTGTGTGTGTGTGTGTGTGTGCGTGTGTGTGTGTATTTCCAGGTGATGAGTGGTGCATACACAAGCTCTACCATATGTTTGCCTTGGTACTTGCATAACATATGGATTCTCCAATGTGGTGAATAAGGAAGCAAACAAAAATTACCTGCCATTTCATGTCTTTAAATGCACATTTCTACATTGCATCTGGGAAAATTATATGAAAATGGGTCAAAGCTAATTGAGGAAAATATTTGTGGGAATGATTTGAATCTTAATTCTTGGGAAAACAAAATGAGGGAGCAAAATGTCATACAAATTCAACCTGGGATGAATTTCTTCCTGTATGACTCTGGAGCCTCCTCAACACATAGCAATCTGTCCACTTTCCACATCTCCAAAGATCCAATATTTCTTTGGCACACACCTATTTCATCAAGGCAGAAACTGTCTATGGCAGAAACTCCGTGTACCAGAGGAGTTACACAAGCAGTGGATGCTGCACATCAGTTGGAGTCCACCTTGCAACATACATCGGCAGCTTCTCTGTGACCAAGCACAACATCGCTCCACAGAAACTCAGGAAAAGAAGTTTATACAACACTGCACTGACAATAACATTAGTTGTCATGGACTTACGAGATGATCAACTTCACCTTAGTTCTTCTGGAATACTAAACACATGTATATTTTATCTGCAACGTGAATCAATCATTTCAGCATGCACAGGGACAGTGAACATGTGCTGAACTGGAGACATGCTGAAAGACTGCCTCGTCTACTACTTGTGTGCGTGTGTGTGTGTGTGCATGTGAGTGTGCATATGTGTGTGCATGTGTGTGTGTGCGTGCATGTGTGTGTGCATGTGTGAGTGTGTGCATGTGTGTGTGCATGTGTATATGTGCATGTGTGTGCGTGTGCATGTGTATGTGTGTGTGCACATGTGAGTGCATGTGTGCGTGTTCATATGTATATGTTCTATAAATGCATGTGTGCATGTGCATGTGTGTGTGCATATGCGTGTGCATGTGTGAATATGTGTGTGTGCTAGCTCTGAATCACCATGACAAAATGAGCCTGCAAAAAGTACATGAAAATGCAAACAGCAGTGCCAGAGCTCCATTCTGGTCACTCCAGCACTCTGCCAACACTCTGGGCACTCACCATCAAGTGCAGGTCATTGCATTCATTGCACACCGTGATCTGCCTACAGCTGCAGCAGGCCATTAAAGACTATGGCTCTTCACATCCGAGTTCAGGCTAAAGTCAAACTATTTGCGCAATGGACATCATTGTTGCCAGTAAAAAACAAACATGTTTTCTAACTTGATTATAGTGTGATATGTAAATACGGATTTGACACAGAGAGGGTTGCAATATCTTCATGAATGAATGCACCAATAAATACTTTTCTCCATATACAATCACTATGTGACTCTGTGTGGCCAACTACTGACTAGGCTGAAACTGTTGGAAGTTTTCAAGCAATTGTCCAGCAAGGTAATTTAATGGTTGAGTGATGTATTGCATTTACACGAAAGTGCTTCAAGCATGCTGTTTTCTCTGGAATTTGTATGAAAAAACTCAGTGATTTTGTGGCTGAAAATTCAGCAGTTATCATTTTGTCTCACATACAGTCACACATATTCAATATAATGGCCCAGAAAACTGGGCTGAATAGTCATAGGCATATGTCTCATTCTCTGTGTAATATTTGGTTTGAAGAAAACACACATCAGTCAAATATTTGGCAACATGCATGGACACTCCTTAGTATAACAAAGGAACCAAAAAAGCTCATGATCAAACTTGAGGTCTCACACTCGGCATTATCAGTCCAGGGTTTCACTCTATACTTCAAGGGAAGATCATCAAACCACCAAGGAAACTGGACAAAAGTCATGCACATACAACAATACCTCTGCTAAAACATAAACAGCTAAAAGTCATGTCACTTGAACATTTTCCTTGCAAGTCCGAGGTGAAAAAAAGTTCAGAAATTTCAGATGATATCTTGATGTACATCAGTCCTGTCAGAGTCACAGCCTCTCGGTGAAGTTGTTAGGGATGCCAAGTTTGAGCTCCAGCATCACTTTGTCCAGCTTGTTGATGTCTGTGATGCTGCGACACACCACGTCCCAGGCCATCTCCGACAGTCGTGCCACGTGAAAGGGAATACGCCATCGGTACATGGTGTTACAGTACTCATGCTTCCTCTCAAAGCCTCCAAAAATGTAGGCATGGTAGGATGGGGAGACCACGACATGGTGGTAGTAGAGAGACTTGGGTAGACGGACATGAACTCTCTGCCACTGGAGGGTGGGGAGGTGAAGTCGCCAGATGTCATCTGTGCCAGAGTGGCGGCTCTTCTGACCCCCACAGATGTAGGCGTAATCATCCACCTGGAAAAGAGCAAAGTTGCTTCGAGGAGGCGGGAAACCTTCTTGCGGGTCTGGCAGGGTGGTCCTGGTCTCCCACCGGTTGTCAAAGATGTGGTAGGCGAAGACCTGCTTCAGGGTGACTGGTGTGCTCCGCTTGGTGCCTCCAAGCAGGTAAAAGCTGAAAGACAACAAGATTGAGATGAGGAACGAATTACACTTGTGCTCTCTGTCTAAACATTTTTACAGCTTGCTGTAATGTCTCTTGATTTATCGACTACTGTTTTCCAAAAGCTCACACAAACAGTTTTTATTACAGAGCTGAATTCCTGTGTTGGATAGGCAGAAATGTTATGGATCTCAGGTGTGATCTCTAAAAGAAAAGAAAAGAAAACAAATAGGATAAGCAAGAGATTTCCCATGACAAAGGGTAAGGGGGGGCAACTACCATTATCTTGAGGCATCAACCTCAAGATGTAAGTGATGAGCAGTGCTCTCCCTTTTACTGGAGGATGCTGAGTGTCAAATCACAGAGGTGGGAACTCAAAATCTCAAATGAACTGAGCAAACACAAACAAACATGACTTTCAAGAAATTTGATCTGACACAACAAACAACAACAACAACAGGTAAGGAAGTGCCGAGTCATTGAAATAACACGACTTTCAACTAAGAAGTGCCCTCTTCCTTTTATTTCCATTTTGCCTCTGACAGCTCTCCTGTTTCATGTCTTGAAGAAGATTTGCTCTGAGGTTTGTCTCCACTTGTCCATTGGTTTTGCTTTCTCCAAACTAATTTGATCTTGAAAGTGAATGCCAAAATGCAGGAAGACTGGTCATGCTTTGCATCACCATTGGGTCAAAGCATCTGGGTGCAATGTATGGCTAGCTCCACACATTCACTTCTCCAGTCAAAAGAAATATATATATATATATATATATATATATATATTTCTTTTGATGGAGAAGGGAATGTGTGGAGCTAGCCATACATTGCACCCAGATGCTTTGACCCAATGGTGATGCAAAGCATGACCAGTCTTCCTGCATTTTGGCATTCACTTTCAAGATCAAATTAGTTTGGAGAAAGCAAAACCAATGGACAAGTGGAGACAAACCTCAGAGCAAATCTTCTTCAAGACATGAAACAGGAGAGCAGTCAGAGGCAAAATGGAAATAAAAGGAAGAGGGCACTTCTTAGTTGAAAGTCGTGTTATTTCAATGACTCGGCACTTCCTTACCTGTTGTTGTTGTTGTTTGTTGTGTCAGATCAAATTTCTTGAAAGTCATGTTTGTTTGTGTTTGCTCAGTTCATTTGAGATTTTGAGTTCCCACCTCTGTGATTTGACACTCAGCATCCTCCAGTAAAAGGGAGAGCACTGCTCATCACTTACATCTTGAGGTTGATGCCTCAAGATAATGGTAGTTGCCCCCCCTTACCCTTTGTCATGGGAAATCTCTTGCTTATCCTATTTGTTTTCTTTTCTTTTCTTTTAGAGATCACACCTGAGATCCATAACATTTCTGCCTATCCAACACAGGAATTCAGCTCTGTAATAAAAACTGTTTGTGTGAGCTTTTGGAAAACAGTAGTCGATAAATCAAGAGACATTACAGCAAGCTGTAAAAATGTTTAGACAGAGAGCACAAGTGTAATTCGTTCCTCATCTCAATCTTGTTGTCTTTCAGCTTTTACCTGCTTGGAGGCACCAAGCGGAGCACACCAGTCACCCTGAAGCAGGTCTTCGCCTACCACATCTTTGACAACCGGTGGGAGACCAGGACCACCCTGCCAGACCCGCAAGAAGGTTTCCCGCCTCCTCGAAGCAACTTTGCTCTTTTCCAGGTGGATGATTACGCCTACATCTGTGGGGGTCAGAAGAGCCGCCACTCTGGCACAGATGACATCTGGCGACTTCACCTCCCCACCCTCCAGTGGCAGAGAGTTCATGTCCGTCTACCCAAGTCTCTCTACTACCACCATGTCGTGGTCTCCCCATCCTACCATGCCTACATTTTTGGAGGCTTTGAGAGGAAGCATGAGTACTGTAACACCATGTACCGATGGCGTATTCCCTTTCACGTGGCACGACTGTCGGAGATGGCCTGGGACGTGGTGTGTCGCAGCATCACAGACATCAACAAGCTGGACAAAGTGATGCTGGAGCTCAAACTTGGCATCCCTAACAACTTCACCGAGAGGCTGTGACTCTGACAGGACTGATGTACATCAAGATATCATCTGAAATTTCTGAACTTTTTTTCACCTCGGACTTGCAAGGAAAATGTTCAAGTGACATGACTTTTAGCTGTTTATGTTTTAGCAGAGGTATTGTTGTATGTGCATGACTTTTGTCCAGTTTCCTTGGTGGTTTGATGATCTTCCCTTGAAGTATAGAGTGAAACCCTGGACTGATAATGCCGAGTGTGAGACCTCAAGTTTGATCATGAGCTTTTTTGGTTCCTTTGTTATACTAAGGAGTGTCCATGCATGTTGCCAAATATTTGACTGATGTGTGTTTTCTTCAAACCAAATATTACACAGAGAATGAGACATATGCCTATGACTATTCAGCCCAGTTTTCTGGGCCATTATATTGAATATGTGTGACTGTATGTGAGACAAAATGATAACTGCTGAATTTTCAGCCACAAAATCACTGAGTTTTTTCATACAAATTCCAGAGAAAACAGCATGCTTGAAGCACTTTCGTGTAAATGCAATACATCACTCAACCATTAAATTACCTTGCTGGACAATTGCTTGAAAACTTCCAACAGTTTCAGCCTAGTCAGTAGTTGGCCACACAGAGTCACATAGTGATTGTATATGGAGAAAAGTATTTATTGGTGCATTCATTCATGAAGATATTGCAACCCTCTCTGTGTCAAATCCGTATTTACATATCACACTATAATCAAGTTAGAAAACATGTTTGTTTTTTACTGGCAACAATGATGTCCATTGCGCAAATAGTTTGACTTTAGCCTGAACTCGGATGTGAAGAGCCATAGTCTTTAATGGCCTGCTGCAGCTGTAGGCAGATCACGGTGTGCAATGAATGCAATGACCTGCACTTGATGGTGAGTGCCCAGAGTGTTGGCAGAGTGCTGGAGTGACCAGAATGGAGCTCTGGCACTGCTGTTTGCATTTTCATGTACTTTTTGCAGGCTCATTTTGTCATGGTGATTCAGAGCTAGCACACACACATATTCACACATGCACACGCATATGCACACACACATGCACATGCACACATGCATTTATAGAACATATACATATGAACACGCACACATGCACTCACATGTGCACACACACATACACATGCACACGCACACACATGCACATATACACATGCACACACACATGCACACACTCACACATGCACACACACATGCACGCACACACACACATGCACACACATATGCACACTCACATGCACACACACACACACGCACACAAGTAGTAGACGAGGCAGTCTTTCAGCATGTCTCCAGTTCAGCACATGTTCACTGTCCCTGTGCATGCTGAAATGATTGATTCACGTTGCAGATAAAATATACATGTGTTTAGTATTCCAGAAGAACTAAGGTGAAGTTGATCATCTCGTAAGTCCATGACAACTAATGTTATTGTCAGTGCAGTGTTGTATAAACTTCTTTTCCTGAGTTTCTGTGGAGCGATGTTGTGCTTGGTCACAGAGAAGCTGCCGATGTATGTTGCAAGGTGGACTCCAACTGATGTGCAGCATCCACTGCTTGTGTAACTCCTCTGGTACACGGAGTTTCTGCCATAGACAGTTTCTGCCTTGATGAAATAGGTGTGTGCCAAAGAAATATTGGATCTTTGGAGATGTGGAAAGTGGACAGATTGCTATGTGTTGAGGAGGCTCCAGAGTCATACAGGAAGAAATTCATCCCAGGTTGAATTTGTATGACATTTTGCTCCCTCATTTTGTTTTCCCAAGAATTAAGATTCAAATCATTCCCACAAATATTTTCCTCAATTAGCTTTGACCCATTTTCATATAATTTTCCCAGATGCAATGTAGAAATGTGCATTTAAAGACATGAAATGGCAGGTAATTTTTGTTTGCTTCCTTATTCACCACATTGGAGAATCCATATGTTATGCAAGTACCAAGGCAAACATATGGTAGAGCTTGTGTATGCACCACTCATCACCTGGAAATACACACACACACGCACACACACACACACACACACACACACACACACACACACAAGTAACATATTCCTCCTCCCCACCCACCCCACCTCCCACCCCCACCCCCACCCCCTTCCCATTGGCCATGCTTTTTATTAATTTATTGTCATTTGAGGCTGAATTGAGGCTGCATATATTTATGTGTGTGTATTAAGAAATGTATATAGTAGATTCATCTGAACATAAATCAGAATTTCTCTTTCACTGAATATGCTTTTTGTTTTGCTTAAAATAGTGCACATAGCGAAGATGGGAGACCACACAGTTTGTTGTTCGACTTCAATTTCTTTCTTTCTTTCCCCGTGAATTCATTAAAAAGTTTAGGGTTGCTAGGAAAAATAGAGTAGGTTGGATTACCATAAACGCAATATATAATTTATTTTTGTTTGGCCTTATCAAGGAATCTTTGGAGTTTTGTTTATGAATTGCCTTAACCCACTCACATAAAGCATTAATTCCTCAATGGTTAGATGAATGGGTCTCATGGGCCCATCAGACAGAAATGTTATTTTAGACCTGTAGCTGTTTATAAAATCAAACGAAATTGCTCATGGATGACATGGTGGAATATATTTTCATGGTCATTATATGATTGACAGTGTCCTCCTGTCCACAAGAAATGTCGATGAATTGTAATTCAATATATCCATTGGAACAGATTCTAAAAATGCCAGAAGACCCTCTTCTAGGTTGAGGAATTATGCAGGGGTAAGTTCACTCAATAGAGTAGATATGGAGAGGGCTTCACCTGCAACTGTTTGAATGTTATGAGAACGTTGAAATGCATGAACACTTTTAAAGACTATGAATGAATTAAGGATTATTTTGTCTGTGATTGATATCAAAAGCAAGGGAGGTATTTGTATCACATGAAATGGCACTGCACTGCACATGAACCTTGCTCCATATTTGCTTCAGAGCAGATTTTGCTCACAGGAAAAGATTGCATTCAAATGTGTAATGTGAAAGACCACATGCTTACGAAGCCACCCTGCTGCTGTTCCTATGATCATTACCCCCCATGATACTTGTCTTTTTTTTAAACTAGGTGATTTATGATGCATAGATTGTGCATGCAAATCAACACTTGCAATAGTATAATCATGCTGATTATGCTGAATACCAGATACCAAGACTGCCTTACAAAATGCATGTATGATGTTTGTTTCAATAACAATGCTGAATAGTTTTTATTCTGTTTGAATGATCTAAAGCCCCTCTTCCTTACTATGAAATAAGAGTGTGGTATTAACAATAGAGATGTGCAATGACTGAAATTAGTTGCATTGATTGATTTTTACCAATTATATTATGCCTTTTTTGCATAATTTGTACAAATGAGTTGCCCACCTAACAATAGCCTCAAAAATAGAATAGGCTCAGCTGTATATATTGTATTTTTCCTTTAGTTTGGATTAGTTGGTATGTGGGATTGTGACTACTTCCTTGTCTTCGGGGCTCTGTAATAAAAATATATACAGTATACAGAATCCTCTTTCAAAGGGAGTATTTGTGGTGTTAATTTCTAACAACAGTTAGAAATCAGTCACAGGGACCTCAAAAGAAATGAATTGCCTTTTGATTTCCAAAATGAACCTATCTAGAATTCAAATGTTCCTTTTTAATTGACTGTGGTGTGCCAGTCGTGGCCCAGACATTCTAACATTTCAAAGGAATTGGGTGCATATATGGAAACGATTAGTGGTGGATGGTAGGTAGGGGATGGGGTGGAGTGAAAATGGAGGTAGGGATAAGGGTAAAAAGTGTGTGTGCGTGTGTGTGTGTGTGTGTGTGTGTGTGTGTGTGTGTGTGTGTGTGTGTGTGTGTGTGTGTGTGTGTGTGTGAAGCTGTGAAGTGAGCGTACTGGGATTCTTGGCATATCAAACTTCACATACACTGAAAGCATGAACCTTGGGATCAGCTGCTATGGACCAGCCGCGTCATCTGGATGGACGAATTCACTAATTCTATAACTCCTTTATGGCGTCTAATCATAAGGCCATGGCAGCCAGGATCACTCCAACAGCGATTCAGGGACTGCGTACAGGAACACCTTCTGCACTGTGGCTTGCCCCTGGAGCAGCTTGAGGTCTGCGCCAGTGATCTTACTAGCGCGCATCCACCAAGAAAGCAGTCACCTTTCTTAGGGACAGTCATCGTGCCCACCTCGCCAGAGACGGGGCTTAGAGAACGGCTGCTGCCTAAAGTAAGTAACTGCGTGGTCAGCCCCTCAACCTCTGCTCGCTTGTTGAAACCATGTCTTTTGTCAGGCGGAGAGAGGTAAGCATGCTTTGGAGTTGGACGATGTGCGAGGCGCAGGGCCATGGCTCTATCCCTGGGACGGGAAAAATGTGGGTTTCTTGAAATATTTTGACAGTGCCATACATGCTGCAACCCTGTGTCGTAAGTCTGTCTGGGCGTGACTGCGTATAGGCCCTACTTGGTGAACAGCTGCGATCCATCTACCCCTCTGTGTGAATGAGTATAGGCCCTACTTGGTGAACAGCTGCGATCCATCTACCCCTCTGTGTGAATGAGTATAGGCCCTACTTGGTGAACAGCAGCTGCGATCCATCTACCCCTCTGTGGGAATGAGTATAGGCCCTACTTGGTGAACAGCAGCTGCGATCCATCTACCCTTCTGTGTGAATGAGTATAGGCCCTACTTGGTGAACATCTACGATCCATCTACCCCTCTGTGTGAATGAGTATAGGCCCTACTTGGTGAACATCTACGATCCACCTCCCCCTCTGTGTGAATGAGTATAGGCCCTACTTGGTGAACATCTTTGATGCACCTCCCCCTCTGTGTGAATGAGTATAGGCCCTACTTGGTGAACATCTACGATCCACCTTCCCCTCTGTGTGAATGAGTATAGGCCCTACTTGGTGAACATCTACGATCCATCTACCCCTCTGTGTGAATGAGTATAGGCCCTACTTGGTGAACATCTACGATCCACCTTCCCCTCTGTGTGAATGAGTATAGGCCCTACTTGGTGAACAGCTGCGATCCACCTCCCCCTCTGTGTGAATGAGTATAGGCCCTACTTGGTGAACATCTACGATCCATCTACCCCTCTGTGTGAATGAGTATAGGCCCTACTTGGTGAACATATACGATCCACCTTCCCCTCTGTGTGAATGAGTATAGGCCCTACTTGGTGAACATCTACGATCCATCTATCCCTCTGTGTGAATGAGTATAGGCCCTACTTGGTGAACATCTACGATCCACCTCCCCCTCTGTGTGAATGAGTATAGGCCCTACTTGGTGAACATCTACGATCCACCTCCCCCTCTGTGTGAATGAGTATAGGCCCTACTTGGTGAACATCTACGATCCATCTATCCCTCTGTGTGAATGAGTATAGGCCCTACTTGGTGAACATCTACGATCCACCTCCCCCTCTGTGTGAATGAGTATAGGCCCTACTTGGTGAACAGCTGCGATCCACCTCCCCCTCTGTGTGAATGAGTATAGGCCCTACTTGGTGAACAGCTGCGATCCACCTCCCCCTCTGTGTGAATGAGTATAGGCCCTACTTGGTGAACATCTACGATCCACCTCCCCCTCTGTGTGAATGAGTATAGGCCCTACTTGGTGAACATCTACGATCCATCTACCCCTCTGTGTGAATGAGTATAGGCCCTACTTGGTGAACATCTACGATCCCCCTCCCCCTCTGTGTGAATGAGTATGGGCCCTACTTGGTGAACATCTACGATCCACCTCCCCCTCTGTGTGAATGAGTATAGGCCCTACTTGGTAAACATCTACGATCCATCTACCTCTCTGTGTGAATGAGTATAGGCCCTACTTGGTGAACATCTACGATCCATCTACCCCTCTGTGTGACTGCGTTTGCGTTGGTTCAACGTCTGCAACGTGCCAAAGCTAAACAAAAGTATTTACAAGAACTTCCCTTCCCTTCCATCTTGCCTCAAATATTCCCCCTGAGAGATATTCCCCCTGAGAGATATTCCCCCTGAGAGATATTCCCCCTGAGAGATATTCCCCCTGAGAGATATTCCCCTTGAGAGATATTCCCCCTGAGAGATATTCCCCCTGAGAGATATTCCCCCTGAGAGATATTCCCCCTGAGAGATATTCCCCCAGAGAGATATTCCCCCTGAGAGATATTCCCCCCTGAGAGATATTCCCCCTGAGAGATATTCCCCCTGAGAGATATTCCCCCTGAGAGATATTCCCCCTGAGAGATATTCCCCCTGAGAGATACTCCCCCTGAGAAATATTCCCCCTGAGAGATATTCCCATGCCTGTACTGCCCTCGAATGTGCGGCTTATGCATCGGTCTGCTGAGTCACACACGCACACGTAATTAAAGCTCAGAGCTTCCCTATACCCGCCTTCGTTACCCCCCTGTGGGTTCGGGGTAAGAATAGACCCACCGTGTCTCCCTACGCGATTCGTAAAAGGCGATTAACTAGGGACACCGTGACTTGATTAGCGTTTCCTCTAAACAGTTCTAGTGATTTCGTGCTAAATGGCCTTACATAGCCTACAAAGGCTGACAGGCCGTAAAACGCTATCAATCCTTCTATCCGCCTTCGTTAACTCCAATGGGCCACTAATATAGTTCTACAATACTGGAATCAGGGCGAGGGCTTTGATCACAGTTCATGTCTGCAGACCTAATAAATGAGTAGACTGTTACTGGCCTATCATCTCTTGCCTCGTTGTGATTTCAGATTTGCATTTGAGATGGCTACTTTGAAACAGGGTAATCTCAGAACCGTTCCGGCATCAGCGCAAGCTAGATAATGATGGGCATATCAGTGGTTATTAGTGAGCTGGCTACTATGCATGTAGAGGTGGATGTAGAGAAATGTTAACTCTATTTGCATTCATGTGAATTAAAAGCCATGGGTTCAAATTAAAACGAGAATGAACAGCTAAATTCCACAGTCTAAAACAAGGTGAATGCTCGACGACTGTAGTTCTATTTAAAAAACACACACAATGCAAGACTAAAGTTATTGGTGGTTTGTTGAAACGAAGGCCTGTTGAAACGGAGACGAGTAAAACAGAGAAGAGTTTTAAGGGGGAAAAAGTCAAACGCGCAATTTATTTGTACAAAAAGTCTTTGTTCTGCTCAACCGGTTAAAAAGACGTAGGCCTACATCAATAACGGGGTTAAAATTATATTGTCTCCGTTCACGCACATCTTCGACTTCTATTCAGTTCAAAGATCTAATCAATGGCTTAACAACCCTGCAACACAGTGTGGGTTAATGAGACTACAGTGACCGCGCATGACAAACTAACCTTGCGCAGCACCGCCCACCAAGCGCATCGCCAGCCAATCGAAGAGCGTGTATTTGTCATGCAGCTTCTACATGGAGTTTTTGACACAAGCCTCGCTCCAGGGAGAAAAATACCACCATGGTCAAAGGATGTGCGTGGGAGTGTGTGTGGGTCGGACAACCGATGTCCCGAGTGATCGTCGCAGGAACCAGTTTATGACTGCAGTTTTCACCAGTTTTCAGTACTTCAGAAATGTCAAGTTTGTCCCAGATTCGTCTGTGGGCGGAGCGATGCGAAGAGTTATTAAGGATGAAAAAACGTTGGGGGCACGGTAACCCGACCGACTCTATATGGGCCTATTTTTTTCTGCCGACCTTAAACTCTTTTTTTGCGTTCATGCACACACACACGCACGCGCACACATCTTGGTATTTCAGCACTCGGGGAATCAACTATTTCAGTAAAACTGTTTTTCAGTGACAGGGAAATTGTGGTTTACGTTCAATCTGGCCTCTTCTATTGAAAAAAAATCACCCCCCCCCCCCCCCCCCCCCAACACTAACACACGTTATTGTAACCACAACTATTTTTTTTTCTTTTGGCTTAAAGCTACAATCACTGGAACAGTTTTCGAGCAAACGTCCAGCAAAGTACTGAGGGGGCCAAGCCGTGAATTGCATACTCTACAGTTAAGTCTGTTCGAAGATTTATTTGCACTCTTGGAGATTTATATTCGCGAAGGGAGACGCGGTGGGTCAATTCTTACACACACACACACACACACACACACACACACACACACACACACACACACACACACACAAACTCGAGGTGGTACCGTATTGTTGTGGCCGGTCTCACTTTCCAAGACCCTTACAGTCTCTGTCAGTACAGCACTCCAACTCCAGTACTCACCGTCAGGTCGCGGCTTTGGTCCTGCCTGGGTGTGGAGACTTGTGATGTCTGTCCGTCTTCGGCTGGCGTTGGGCGCTACCCTGGCGCAGGCATGGCTGCCGTGGTGTGTGGGTGAGCAGTAGAGGTGGCTGTGGTGTATGGGTGAGCAGTGGCAATGGCTGTGGTGTGTGGGTGAGCAGTGGAGGTGGCTGTGGTGTGTGGGTGAGCAGTGGAGACGGCTGGCTGTGGTGTGTGATTGAGCAGTAGAGACGGCTGGCTGTGGTGTGTGGGTGAGCAGTAGGGACGGCTGGCTGTGTTGTGTGGGCGAGCAGTGGGGACGGCTGGCTGTGGTGTGTGGGAGAGCAGTTGAGACGGCTGGCTGTGGTGTGTGGGTGAGCAGTGGAGGTGGCTGACTGTGGTGTGTGAATAGCAGTGGGGACGGCTGTGGTGTGTGGGTCAGCAGTGGGGCCTCCTGGCTGTGGTGTGTGGGTGAGCAGCGGGGATGGCTGTGGTGTGTGGGTGAGCAGCGGGGAAGGCTGTGGTGTGTGGGTGAGCAGCGCGGATGGCTGTGGTGTGTGAGTGAGCAGCGGGGATGGCTGTGGTGTGTGGGTGAGCAGCGGGGATGGCTGTGGAGTGTGGGGTGAGCAGTAGATGTGGTTGGCTGTGGTGTGTGAGTGAGCAGCGGGGATGGCTGTGGTGTGTGGGTGAGCAGTAGAGGTGGCTGGCTGTGGTGTGTTGGTAAGCAGTAGAGGTTGCTGGCTGTGGTGTGTGAGTGAGCAGTAGAGGTGGATGGCTGTGGTGTGTGAGTGAGCAGTAGAGGTGGATGGCTGTGGTGTGTGAGTGAGCAGTAGAGGTGGATGGCTGTGGTGTGTGGGTGAGCAGCGGGGATGGCTGTGGTGTGTGGGTGAGCAGTAGAGGTGGCTGGCTGTGGTGTGTGAGTGAGCAGTAGAGGTGGCTGGCTGTGGTGTGTGTGTTAGCAGTAGAGGTGGCTGTGGTGTGTGGGTGAGCAGTAGAGGTGGCTGGCTGTGGTGTGTGGGTGAGCAGTAGAGGTTGCTGGCTGTGGTGTGTGGGTGAGCAATAGAGGTGGCTGGCTGTCTTGTGTGGGTGAGCAGTAGAGGTGGCTGGCTGTGGTGTGTGGGTGAGCAGCGGTGAGCGCTGTAGTGTGTGGGTGAGCAGCGGGGATGGCTGTGGTGTGTGGATGAGCAGTAGAGGTGGCGAGCTGTGGTGTGTAGATGAGCAGTGGGGACGGCTGTGGTGTGTGGGTGAGCAGTGGGGACAGCTGTGGAGTGTGGGTGAGCAGTGGGAACGGTTGTGGTGTGTGGGTGAGCAGTGGGGAGGACTGGCTGTGGTGTGTGGGTGAGCAGTGGGGATGGCTGGCTGTGCTGTTTGGGTGAGCAGTAGAGGTTGCTGGCTGTGGTGTGGGTTTGATCAGTAGAGGTGGCTAGCTGCGGTGTGTGCGTAAGCAGTGGGGCTGGCTGTGGTGTGTGGGTGAGCAATAGAGGTGGCTGGCGGTGGTGTGTGGGTGAACAGTGGGGATGGCTGTGCTGTGTGGGTGAGCAGTGGGGACTGCTGGCTGTGGTGTGTAGGTCAGCAGTGGGGACGGCTAGCTCTGGTGTGTT
>JAWQFJ010029803.1:7500-13898 GCA_034096865.1 Theodoxus fluviatilis | reverse complement strand
CATCGTTAACGTGTTGATTTCCGCCAAGATCTCGTTGTCAGTGGCATTTTCCTTTATCAGAGTTCTCACTGTGATTCTCAGTTCCACGTCAGCCAACCCCGTGACGAGAGCCTGGCGATAGGTAGAGTCAATGATGCTGTCGGGGTAGCTGGGTTCTATTGACTGCCTCGCCGCCAGCTTAATGCACTCTCTTTTGTGCATAAGCCTCATCATGAAGGTTGTCGCCGTTTCATCCGCCATCTGTGACACCTTTGTTAGAGAGGCGAAAAGTTCAGTGGCAGAGGGTTTATTAAAATGTTGCTGAAAAATGCGGCAGGATTCCCGCAGGTCGAGTTGAGCCACTTCCAAGTAGTGCCTCATAGGCAGGTCCGCTGGCATTGAGTTCACCAGCGCTTCCCTTATCTCGTGCTCAGAATAGCCTCGCCTGGAGGCTGATTCAATCTGTCTGCTGATGCTGGTGTAGCTCTTGAAATCCATCTTTAGCTCCTGGCGGACAGTGACGGAGATTTGCTTGTCTTGTCTAGGGGGTGTTTTCGTGTCACTTTTGCCTGCCATAACCAGTTTCTGAACACGAGTGATTGTTGCTTGGTCCTCCGGGTCAGAGAGCTTCATGATCTCCTCTGTCAGCACCGCCGTCAGCTCATGATCGTTGAGAGCAGCAGCCCCCGTGATCCCCATCAATGTAGAGACAGCGATCTTCATCTGATGCGATGCCCGGCACGCCTCGGCCAGTACTTGCATCTGTGCGTCCTCCATCTTTGTGCAGGACAGTGGGACGAGCCCCCAAAATGTAGCCCGCGCTATTACAAAGGGCCGAACACAACCTTCCTCAATCCGCTCCGAACAACAACTATGTTCCTTTTCTTTCAAATGTTCTTTACTTTAATCATTTACACATTAAAACGATGAATGGTTCGCACTGACCTAGCACTCACAAAAGCAGGACACAACCTTCCTCGATCAACCCCACGCGACCACTGTCGAATTTTTGTCCACGCCGCCGCCCGCAATCCGAATTTCGCTCACTCCGTCATCACCGGCGGCGTGCACGCAAACAGCGACCCTAGCACCAGTTCACCACACTACACGTGCACACCCACAAACACACACACACACCTGCTCTTACTCAAAACTCAGTCTCTTTTGCCCTTGCAATTGTCATTTCTTGTATGGCTGTCAATCAGGTTCCAGTTCACCACACTACACGTGTGTGTGTGTTTTTGTGTGTGTGTGTGTGTGTGTGTGTGTGTGTGTGTGTGTGAGAGAGAGAGAGAGAATATATATATATATATATATATATATATATATATATATATATATATATACATATATATATATGTGTGTGTGTGTGTGTGTGTGTGTGTGTGTGTGTGTGTGTGTCTAGAGAGAGAGAATGTGTGAGAGAGAGAGAATGTTAGAGAGACAAAGAGAATGTGAGAGAGAGAATTGAGAGAGAGAGAGAGAGAGAGAGAGAGAGAGAGAGAGAGAGAGAGAGAGAGAGAGAGAGAGAGACATACTCAGTTTAGTGATGGAAGATAGTGTAATGTAATAAAAAAGTTATTTAATTAAGAGAGAGGAAGTACACGTGAACGCAGCCAGCTTGCGTGGCAGTAACTTCAGGAGCTGGAGTGACAAAGCCAGTTTACTTTTGCCATCACAAGGCAAGCTGTGCTCTCTCATCGGAATAGAATTCAGACATGGCTGCCGTTGTATAAATAGATCATATAAACATGAGAAAAGAGGCAGGTTTTTCTGACAGTCCTTTTGTTTGCCCCACCCGGGTACCTTGTCACCCGGAGCTAAAGAAAGCGCCACCTGGTTTCGTGATGGGGTGTGTCTGTCTGTCTGTCTGTCTGTCTGTCTGTCTGTCTGTCTGTCTGTCTGTCTGTCTGTCTGTCTGTCTGTCTGTCTGTCAGTCTGTGTGTCTGTGTGTCTGTGTGTCTGTCAGTCCCGACTTAACGGCTGATATGTCAAAAACAACTGGTCGGATTTCCTTGACATTTTGCACACTTACTGGAAGTTAGGTCCGATTGAATGTATCAAATTTTCAGAATCGAGGTTTGGAAAGAAAGTGACTTATGTAGGTCGTAAATTTCGCCTTTTCCTTCACAGAAAAGAACGTTATAATTGCTTTACAAACACTTAGCCATGTCAGTTCCCGAATGGCTCATCTGTTAGAGCGTTGCATGGACCAATGTATTGTTAGGTCATGCGTGAACGGGTTCGAATCCGCGCTGATATTTCCCCCCCCCCCCTCTTTTTTCGAGAGGTTGCGGGTTTGAACCCGACCTGTTTTTTGTGCTTCTTGTGTGTGTGTTTTTCCCCCTCTTTTCTCGAGAGGTTGCGGTTTCGAACCCGATTTTTTATATATATGCCAAAACCTGGAGGTTCAGAGCCAGCGGTTTTTATTCATATTAATGTTAGTGTTAATGCCACAGCTTGTCTCATCGTTAGGTCACTCAAAATATAGCATGTCCACGCCTTAAAACCTTTTGCCTTAAGTCTATTTCTCATTTATCTTACAGGATGGCATCGTGGTGAAACACGTTGGGAGTCACTCATGTGCTGCTGTTGGAAACACAGGCCAGTACGCACTCTGAACACAGAGATGCAGTATCTCTGACACAGGTTGGTCACGTGACTTCGGCTCCACATTCCAATGATTCTACCAATCAAAATTCAACATGATCAGAAGACCATTGAGAGTAAAAAGAGGCGATTCTATTTCACTCCAATTATTTATCCCGATAGATAAACACAAATTTGGTGTTCTAATAAAACTAATCTATGAGATTTTCAGGAAATCATTTGAGAACTACTTTTAGCGCGAACGTGTCTATAAGGTTGCAAACTGCCTTGAGCACGTGTGATTGTGTAGGCCTATATAGTAATACACGCGATCTTTGGACCTACTATAAACGCAGCGAAAAGGATTCCTATGGGTCCGGGCTGGTTTCGTGAATCTATGGTTATACTCTCGCAAGTAAATGCTTTCTGGTCGGAACCTGTGGTCTAACTGCCTTCACACTGTTTGACGAGCTCCACACTTCGATCATTCGTGTATCCACTGATGGAGTCAGTAAGTGATTTAACCTACATTCCGTCTGTGTTGAACGTTAATCGAATGGAAGTTTCTTCTGTAGGAATCCGTCCGATTCCGAAGTTCGATATTATCGGATAGCTCAGAAGCAGTTTTTCTAAGTTTAATCCTTCTAAGCATACATTAAATTAATGATTCCTCATCAGCAAAAGCACTCAGTGGGTTTCTGTGTGTATCGAAGATTATGCAGACGCGATTGGTTGCCTTACTCGCTCAATGAAGTATAAATATTGCTGTTGTATTCAAAGTCCTTATAATTAGTAGAGTTCACAATATTACACTCTTGTGGTTCGAATTTTACCGCATACAAGTTTTACATTCATGGGAAATCGATGTTTAGAAAATGAATTGACGAAAACATGGCTGCCAGTATCGAGTGTATCACAACAAGCGGAGGAATACACTCACGATGTGATATGCCATTCAGCGTGGTCGAAACTCTGTGTTCAGAACGGTGGTATGCATGTTATGGAAGAATTAAGGCTATCACGTGACCAACTTGTTGCTGAGACTATATTCACTAGTCTCAGCCACGCTGAATGGCCAGTACGAGGCAAGATCTGCAAGGTCAAGAATGGCCGCAGCAGCAGCCACATCCCTTGCAGCGACCCAGCGAATCCTGACGCAAGGTGTCAGTGGAGTGTTTGAGGCAGGGATGAGCCAACTTCCGGCAGTTGAAGCGATGCGGAGGTCAATAAGGAGACAACGCCGACGAGCAGCCCAGCCACTCCCTGCACCGCGTAACAGGGAAGATGTAAACCTTCCGGAGCGATATCGCAAAACGGCAAACGGTCAACAATTTCTTCAAGTGGACACTGGAGGAGCAGACCGTCTTCTTATCTTCGCTACAAACGATGGATTGGATCTGTTACAGAACTCAACGCATTGGCTCTGTGATGGAACATTCAAGTCCGCACCAACAATATTTTTTCAACTATATACTTTTCACGCAATAGTCCAAGACCAAGTCGTGGCATGTTTGTACGCTCTTCTTCCCAACAAGAGAGAGGAAACTTATCACCAACTATTGGAGAGGATTTCGGAGCTGCGGCCGAATATGAGACCTGGATCTGTGATGATGGATTTCGAATGCGCCATGAAGAATGCAGTGAACGCAGCTTTCGATGGAGTGCAGGTGTCTCACTGTCATTTCCACTTGTGCCAGAATGTTTTCAGGCATGTTCATGTTGCAGCAGGCTTATGTGAATGACGACACGTTGTCTCTACATGTTCGGATGTTGATGGCACTCCCTTTCCTGCCCCCAGATGACGTCATTGACGGGTTTGTAGAACTCGCCGATGACTGCTCAGATGAACTTGAGCCAGTGGTAGAGTACTTTGAGTCAACATACATCGGGAAGCGCCATCGAAACGGGCGTCGGAGGCATCCTTTGTTTCCAATTCCGAGCTGGAATGTGCACGACCGAGCTGAGCTCGGCTTACCAAGGACTAACAATCCATCAGAAGGTTCCCACAGCCGTCTTGCTGCAAACCTCGCATGCCAACACCCAGACTTGTTCAAACTGATCGAGGCCCTGGTGCGAGAAGCATCACTTTCTCGACTGAATGTCACACATGCTCTCATCGAACATCAACCTCCACCAAAGCGCAAGAATTACAGTGACAAGGAGAAGCGTATTGAAACACTGCTTGAGAAATACGACACAACCAACAAACTGACCTTCCTGCGAGGCATCGCGCTCAACATTGTGTTCTGAGACTGAGAGTAACTCCTGTGATGTGATGTGTGCGCGTGCACTGATGCTAAACTTTCAATTTTATATTGATAATTTATTCATTTTATTTGACCTATGTATTTGACTTATGAGGACAATAAACTATCTTGTATCGTGTAATTGACTTGGGTTTGGGTGGGTTTGGGTGGCGAAAGACTCGGGTGGCGAAAGAGTGCGCTGATGCTAAACTTTCAATTTTATATTGATAATTTATTCATTTTATTTGACCTATGTATTTGACTTATGAGGACAATAAACTATCTTGTATCTTGTAATTGACTATCTTGTAATTGTAAAAGACTCGGGTGGCTATTGTCCTGGTGGCGAAATACTCGGGTGGCAAATGTCTTCGGTGGCGATTGACCGGGTGGCGAATGTCCGGGTAGCAATTGTCTGGGTGGCAAATGTCTTCGGTGGCGATTGACCGAGTGGCGAATGTCCGGGTAGCAATTGTCTGGGTGGCAAATGTCTTCGGTGGCGATTGACCGGGTGGCGAATGTCCGGGTAGCAATTGTCTGGGTGGCGAATGTCCGGTGGCGAATGTCCGGGTAGCGATTGTCCGGGTGGCGATTGTCCGGACACCGGCGAAGCAGGACGGGATATGTGGGGAAGGGGCAGGGTGTGATGGGAAAGCTGGCCTTGTATGGACATTCTCTAGGTACAGCACACATGGGCAGACACAAAGAAGTCCTTCATTACATCTACAGTCTTGAAGTAAAAGGAAAGGGAGAATGATCAGAGCTAGTAATCATGAGGACAACACCTGGCTCTCTGTCGCCTTGGATCCCACCAACATCACCGTCAACGTCACCGTCATTATCGTCACCACGTCGCATTACTATTAGCACCTTCACGTGAACGTGATACAAGCAGAAAAACAAAACCAGGCATGTTTCATCTAAATAGTGTCATTTTGACACAAACACGCGAACGGTATGAGCGAACTTGATTTTCACGCACATAGAATCTTCAGCCCTCAGTAAATACAGAGCGATAACAGAGTGGAAAACACGGCCTTCGATGCAGAAAATGCAAAGAAGCAAGGAAGTTAACCAATGATTCGTAATTGAAAGCGACCACTAAATACAGCGAGTCTATATAGATATGCAGGTGAAGACATAACGACGCCCAGAAAACGTTAAACTGAGGTTTTATGACCTAGCTTCTCCTAGGCCCAATGCATGTCGTGGTTGAGGAGCTTGCATGTCTCACCAACTCCTAGAACTATGCCGGCGGGAGCAGCAGCTCCATGTAGGGTCACCCAAGCCGGACAGGTCAAAGGGCAGAGGCCAGATAAAACGCGGTCCCCTATGCTCCCAAGGCAGGGCGTATGGACCAGGAGCTAAGGGTGAGGTAACTCTGACAGAAACCCCGAGTGCTGAAGACGGAGTCGTTGGGCCGCACAGCGAACTGTCATACCCCACGGCACCACGCGGTGCTGCCCTATGGCACTTGGAGACAGAAATGTTAGAAATTGCGCTCGCCCTGTGAAGTGCAGCGTCAGACTCCATAGCCCAACCCCAGCTACTGGAGGTCCAACTCGACCTGCAGAGTCAGGGGAC
>JAWQFJ010029803.1:0-2500 GCA_034096865.1 Theodoxus fluviatilis | reverse complement strand
GACAGACAGACAGACAGACAGACAGACAGACAGACAGACATACAGACAGACAGACAGACAGACGGAAAGACAGACGGAAAGACAGACGGAAAGACAGACGGAAAGACAGACGGAAAGACAGACCAGAAAAACGCACAGACACATTGGCACAGACTTAAAGAGAGAGAAAGAGAGACAGACAGACCGACACACAGACCGACACAGAGGGAGAGAGAGAGAGAGAGAGAGAGAGAGAGAGAGAGAGAGAGAGAGAGAGAGAGAGAGAGAGAGATTGGATTGGATTGGATTGTTGGTGTTTTACGGCCTATCAGCCTTTGTAGGCTATATAAGTCCATTAAGCACGAAAATCACTAGAACAGTTTAGAGCAAACGAGAATCAAGTCATGGTGTCCCTAGTTATTCGCCTCTTACGAATCGCGTAGGGAGACGCGGTAGGTCAGTTTTTATCCCGAACCCACAAGGGGAGAGAGAGGGAGAGAGAGAGAGAGAGAGAGAGAGAGAGAGAGAGAGAGAGAGAGAGAGAGAGAGAGAGAGAGAGAGAGAGAGAGAGAGAAACAGACAGACAGGCATAGAAGAAACAAACGGAAATTTAATTTTTCAAACCACCATCACATTACAAATACTTTCTAGCATATCGAACAAGCAACAAAGGTGTAAAGGAGGGAGCCTGAGGTGGAGAGGTGGGTGGGAAGGCGTGCAATGAAAAATCCAGACAAAACAAAGTATTGTTAGCCAGGTTGTGAAAAGCGATAAAGTCACCGTTCTTCAAATCAGGAAGGCCTTACTTCTGTTTTGGCACGCAAGGTTTTCGGGTGGCGTTGGGATGAATAGGCATTGGTCTTAATTTCCCTCCCACCCCCCACTGCTTCCTGGCAGAGTAGCTGAACATGGAATGGGATACTTGCAGGAGAGAGGAATGGCGGCACCACGAAATGCTTTCAGTGGTGCGAGTGTCAACACATGCGTCATTTGCCACAGAGTCAGCACACTCCATATCCCTCGCGCAGCAACTTGTCTCTAAATGGCTGGAGTACTTCATCGATAATCTGTTGCATGTAAACAGAGCGTTAACATTTTTCGGCGTCGCTTCCCCACTGACCGCTGACAAGGTGTTAGAGAGAAAGAGAGAGAGAGAGAGAGAAAGGGGGGGGGGGAGAAAGAGGGAGAGAGAAAGAGAGAGAGGGAAAGAGAGATAGAGAGGGAGAGAGAGATAGAGAGAGAGAATGAGAGTGAATGAGAGAGAGAGAGACAGAATGAGAGTTAATGAGAGAGTACCTGTGTTTGTGTGCGTGTGTGTGTGTTGGTGCTTGTGTGTGTGTGTGTGTGTGTGCATGCGCGCGCGCGCGCGCGTGTGTGTATGAATTATCACTGGTGAAGATTATTGTTGATGCCATCGGACCAGATTTACTGGGTTACCTGAATTAGAAATCTACATTAACAACCAAAACAGCACCATGGAATCTTTCCTTAAATTGCCTCGTAGACGGAAACTTTATCTAATAAATTTAGCTGAGAATACGTTTACAGCAATCTGCTGTTTTCCCGATTCATTCAATTAAGGTGCAGGGGTACTGAGTAGCAGCGAGTCGGGGGTTGAGGGAAATTGGTCCACACATTTTTCAGATGGATGGAATGTTGCGGCCTATCAGCCTTTGTAGGCCATGCAAGGCCATTAAGCACAAACATCACTGTAATGGTTCCAAGTAAGCTCAATTAAAGTCACGATGTCCCTATTTTTACGCCTTACGAATCGTTTAGGAAGACACAGTGGTCTATTATTTAAGCCCCCAACCCACAGGGGAACTCTGTTCAGACATCTGACATGCACAGAAGACGCGGAGTTGTAGGGGAAGTTGATAGAGAAGGACGGACTGTTTCGTATCTAATATAAGCCTCTCTCTCCTGCACTGATATCCATACTCGCACTCACTGTTACATGATCATTGTTCTGGAAGTAGAAGTTAGTTGGTCATCAGCATTTGGCTGACCAGTCTCCCCAAAGCATTGGATGGAGAGACTGCCAGTGTGGACAGGAGGGGAAAAGGGTGAAAGGAGGAGGTTAGGCAATAGCACACAGCGTTACTCCAAAGCATGGAAAAATGGACTGCGTCGCTTGCAGGGGAGGATGGGCATTGAAGAAGGGTGTGGGGGGAGAGGGGGAGGAGAATGATGAAGTGCAATGGAAGGTGTTTAGTTGCACGGGTATCATTTCCGCACGTTTGCAAGTGTTCATAACGGGATGACACGGTCGGATGAAAGCCATCAGCCACAGAGGAGGGGCTGAAAGGAAGGAAGGTAATCTATCAGGGGGGCCGTTAGAAGGCAGCTGCAACACAGCCAGGATCAGTGGTTACAGTGCACATGTCCCCCACTCCCGCCCTCATCCATTTACATACAGCTCTGCCTGACGACTGACGGGCACTTGGGACTATGTCCCAGGTGTGCCCCCCACCCCCACCCCCCACCCCCATCCCCGAGAGTGTCAGGAAGAATGGGTCAA
>JAWQFJ010029802.1:5000-24239 GCA_034096865.1 Theodoxus fluviatilis | reverse complement strand
AATCCGTTATACCCTACTAGTGTTATGATATATTCATAATCGTTCTTCACTATAAGGCTACAGTTGCACTACAACTCGTGTAGGATGAATGCGTATACCCTTGCATGTCTCCTCGTAATGCGAACGTGATTTAGCAACACGAGATGCACTTGAGTAGTCGAAGTGCATGATGAAATTTTGTTGGAAATACTCATAGGAGTCCTCTAAAACTCGCAATTGGACCTACCTAGAAAGGCTGTTCTTTCGATGACGTTCCTTATTCACAGTGACATTGATTTCTGAATCTCTCTCTCTCTCTCTCTCTCTCTCTCTCTCTCTCTATCCCTTCTGTGTTTTCGAGATAAGCAGTATTGATGACACTGAAACTGACGTTATATGTCTAGGATGCGAACTTTTGCAGAAAGGGGCTCTAACGTTCTCTAGTATCAAACGATGATGTCGACTATTGTATTGACATGCACATGTCGCTGTGAGGGTCAAAGTGTCAAACTCCCCTGTCATTCATTGTTTGTTTAGCCTCCGTCTGTGAAGTTTGCATAGCGTGGCATGCATGCTTTGTGGAATCTGATGCACGATTTTGTTTGTGTAAGTGGTTAAAATTTGCATCTGTAACGTTTGGTTTCAGATTGCAGATGATAAAAGAACAGTAACGGGCAATATGAACCCTGGGTGGAGCAGGAGGCAAGATGTCTTGTAAATGGCTCACATCAGTTCATGTATTAAGTCTATTAAATATCGGTAAACCAACTGGCTCAATACCGTAACGTGGGATAGAAGTGTGATGATTCGGCTTCGAGACGTTAGTGAAAAGGGTTAATTCCAAAGCAAATTATTTAGCAATACTGCTGTTTGATGCACAACATATCTTTTTTTCTCTTTAAAATGCCACATGGTAGTAGGTAGACAACAGAATTTACTATGATACTGTCTAAGTGATGATGAGGGCAGTGTTGATACTGACAGCAAAGGATTAGTAAGGGATTGATCTAGTGGCCCAGTGCTCGGGGAGGTAAGGTACAGAACGGACTGAGTCTCAGATTTGGGGAGATGCATATGTGTATAAATCCAACACATTTATACTTTTACCTTTAGCAGTGGACTTTGTAGAAGTTCAGTCAGTGAGTCGGGAAGGAAGGAAGGAACGAACGAATAAATTCAATAGGCCGACTGCCCATTAGAATGAAGGTGTCACAACTGGGAAGCATAGTGTCAATATACATGTACATGGACAAGTATGTAAGTAGATAAATGAATAAATAAGCAGTGAAGATAATAAAATGAGTATATGGAATAGGAGGGAGATGAGGGAGAAGGAGGAAAGGGAGTCTGGGCAGGTTCGATGTAACATCCTTTGAAAGTCGTGCTTACTTCTAAAACTGCATCGTCTCCTTGCGTCTGTCTAGCCTCCATTAGCCAGTGACTTGACGGAACACCGCCGCTAAACTGACGGCAAACACAGAACGACCACGGCAAACCTTTCGCCGTTCTACTAAACCCAGAAACCACAGACATCCCCTTTTTCTTCCTGAAAGACCACGGCCAGCAGTCAGTGCATCCCTCTCCAAACGGAGAACGACGCACGAGCTTTCCTCAGGTGTTTGCCTGACCCAAGCCTCTCCCCTTTCCTCTTCTGCAGATGACAGCCCAAGGCGTGGACCTTCTCCTCTGAGCTCGGAGCATCGCCAGGCACCTGTGGGTGAGGCCCCGGGGGTGGGTCCGATGGGTGACGTCGACGTGGAAGGAGCTGTGGGGGGAGGGGGAGAGCCCGAGGGGGCAGCAGCCTCCGTCAGACGCATTTCCAGTGAGGCCGAGTTCCTTCGGGAGGCGACGGGCGATCGCCATGGCAACGCGGATCCCTACAAGGTGTTGGAGCGCTCCCAGTCGAACGCGGAGCTTCTTCGTGGAGGAAACGTCTTTGACTTCCTGGATCCCGAGGTCTCTGCTCGCTTGAGCGGCGACGGCGGCAGCAGCAGCAGCTTGACCAACGTGTCCGAGTGCACGCGAGTCTACATGGACCTGTCCAAGGCCGAGGCCTATGAGAAGGTCCACCTCGGGGACAGCTCGGCCAGCGTCCTGGTGCGCGCATCCTCGGGGCGCCTGCTGGAGCCCATTCCTCAAGATGAGGAGCTGCAGACCGGAGACCTGAGTCACGTATACGCCTCGCAGCGCTCCTTCTCGAACGACAGTTCCTCCAGTCTGGAGGACTTTACCTGCAGCAGGATGGTCTCCAAGGAGGTCTCCTCCACCACCTCTGTCAAATACACTGCCACGAGCTCTTCCAGCAAGGTCGTGTCCACCTCATCCTGCTCCAAACAGATGGAGGTAGGTATTAAAAGAGGACTGGGTGGAAAATTGAGGGTTTGATGGATGGATAGGTGGTTGAATGGACGGATGGATGGACGGATTGATGGACTAAGACTAAGAGACGAATGGATGGGCAGACGATTGGATGGACAGATGGATGGATCTTTTCATAATATATGAATGGGTGAATATATAAGAAAATGTCAACTCCTCTTCGTGTGTCAAATACACAGGCACCAGAACATCCAACATTTGTATACATGGATGTTTGGATAGATGGATGAACATTGGATAAAAATAGATGAATGTTGAATGAATGGATGACCAGAGGGATGGATCTCTAAGCGGACAAATGCAGCTGGATGGAAGAATGATGAGGGATTAGACCGATGAATATGTTATGGTCCATGAGCTGGCAGACTTGTAACCAGATGGTTTGACGGATAGATGAATGGATGGAGGATGGTGGAAGAGTTGGTCAATGTTCAAGGTAAAGGTCAAACTGAACGATTACATAATTGATGACGAAGACTGACAGACCCAGCAGGCCGGCGAGGATTGCAGACCAACAGTTGACAGAACAAGATGCACGGAGGAGACACCAAGCAGAGGGGGAAGACGCGGAGAGACCTCCCTCCTTCAAGCTAAATGGCACCACACAGGCAACGCGAGAGCCAGATGGAAGGAAGGACGGACTTCAGAAAGAAGGAAATTTATTTTCGATGGGAAAATATTTAGCCTTATGGCCTCACATCCGGCATGGCCTTATATACATGCTCTCTCTGTCTCTCTCTCTCTCTCTCTCTCTCTCTCTCTCTCTCTCTCTCTCTCTCTCTCTCTCTCTCTCTCTCTCTCTCTCTCTTTCTCTCTCTCTCTCTCTCTCTCTCTCTCTGGGTGATGACTGACGAACAGTTAGAATGGAACTCACACATAAATTTGATGTGCAAAAATATTTATAGCAATCTCTTTCTACTGTCAAAGCTGAGGCACTTTGTAGACACGGAAACCTGCAAAATCTTTTTCAGTGCCCACATCGTATCACACATCAATTACGCATCAACATTGTGGGATAACTGTAGTGAAGCTAATTTGAAGAGAGTTAATTTACTATACAGAAGAGCTTCTAAGCTTATGATCTCAAATAAATCTCTCAGCACTGAAAAGAAAATGGAAATGCTTGACATTTTGCCTCTCCATAAGCATCTGCTGCTCAATTAGTGTGTGCTTGTTAAAAAGGTAAAAGATGGCCGAACACCGGAATATCTAACCAAACTATTTGAGCAGTCATCATTCAGAGGACATGACAATTTTCTCCTTCCTCAGCCTCGCATCGATATGTTCAAATCGAGCCTATCTTACTCAGGGGCTGCTCTGTGGAATACACTGCCTGATGACATAAAATGTATCAAGTCTTTGCCTATGTTCAAAGACAAACTTCGCACTATTCTCAGGCATCATTCTATGACAGTTTGCCACGCTTTTATCCGACGTCTAGACAGTGGAACGGCTAAGTGTGTATCCTACATTGTCCATTCTTCACATATGCTTACTTCAGGCCACCCCTGGCTGAACTATTGGAGGGGTTCCGGCTGATTGGGGGTGGGGGAGTAGGGGAGGGAGCGTACATCAAGAGGCTTTGGCCTACATGTATGTTATTTGTTTTTAACATTTGGATGTTTAGAAAACTGTTTTTTTGGTATATATCATTGTAGTTACGTCAAGTTCCATATTTGAAGTTTGCTTCTCTGGTACACTATCTACCCATTTTAGTATGTTTAAGAAATTGTACATGTATAATTCTTGCGATAATTAGACTGACACTCTCTCTATCTCTCTCTCTCTCTCTCTCTCTCTCTCTCTCTCTCTCTCTCTCTCTCTCTCTCTCTCTCTCTCTGTGGGAGGTGCTTGCAAAATATGGAATGGGAGGGAAAATGCTGATGATGATCAAAGTGATATACTCTTCGGTATGGTACTGTGCCGTTTGAGAGTATCCGGGGACTTAAACAGGGCTGTAAATTGAGTCCGATACTTTTTTCTCTTTTAATCAATTATATTGCAAAAAAGGTAATCCAGAATGGTAAGCATGGGATTCAGCTTATCCCTGACCCGGTTTCAATGTATCTGCTATTGTATGCTGACGATGTAGCGCTGATTTCAGACACTGTGGTTGGACTACAGAATCAGTTGGATACCTTGAGAAGGAAAGCAGACAATGTTGGTCTTGAGGTGAATGTGAATAAGTCAAAGGTAATGGTTTTCCGTAACGGAGGTTTCTTATCTGAACATGAGAAATGGCATCTTGGTAAAGACAGATTGGAGGTGGTAAATGAGTACAGATACCTCGGGGCATTGTTTACGACAAGACTGTCATGCCACTTACTGCAGCGCGATCTGGCACAGAGAGCAAGGGTTGGTATGTTTCAAGTTATAAAATGCTGTGCAAGGCTTGGTTATGCTACGGCCAGTCTGTTTTTTAAGCTCTTTGATGCTCAAGTGCTACCCATTTTGCTATATTCCTCTGAGCTGTGGGGTATGTATAATTGCTCTGCAATCGAAATGATTCATCTTCAAGCGTTGAAAAACTTCATGCATGTACCTGTAATAACCCCCAATTTGATCATCTATGGCGAATCTGGAAGGTACCCATTGTACATTAATTCTACGATCCGATCTATTAGATACTGGCTGAGAATTCTGAGAATGGACTCGAGCCGATTACCACGAAAAGTGTACAATATGATGTTGTATTGCTCTGTAACAGAAAATTGGGCGTACAGTGTGAAGCATTTGTTGGAGAAGCATAATTTCAATCATGCGTGGGAAGTACAAGTAGTAGAGAATGAAAGGTCTTTTTTGAGATCATTAAAGGAAAGTCTCATTACGGAGTACACTACTAATTGGCGAGAGGGGTTGAATCGCAGTGACAGGTATTCCTTCTACAGAAATTTCAAACAAGAATTTCGTCGAGAGACCTATCTGCAAACCATTGACAAAAAGATATTTCGAGATACATATATTCGTTTTCGATGCGGATTATCATATTTATTTACCCACCAGAATCGATTTAAAGATCAATCTTCATCAGTGTCTACTTGTCCAGCCTGTTATGAAGTTGAAGAAACAGAAGAACACTTCCTGCTAGAATGTCCAGTTTATGCTGATCTGCGACAGATGTACATATATGATGTGATTGAACCCCACGAAACTGTCAATATTAAGAACCTGCTGTCTATACAAGATATAAAAATGATAAAATCAATAACACGGTACCTGCACCATGCAATTCAAAGGAGACACGAGGCTGTGAAAATTGCGTCAACCGAAGTTTTCTATTTGTAATGTTGTGATGGGCCGGTGGCCTGAGCAACTAAACTCGTTCGTTCGTTCGTTCTCTCTCTCTCTCTCTCTCTCTCTCTCTCTCTCCTCTCTCTCTCTCTCTCTCTCTCTCTCTCTCTCTCTCTCTCTCTCTCTCTCTCTCTCTCTCCCTCCCCCTCCCCCCTCCCTCTCTCTCTCCCCCTCCCCCTCTCTCTCCCCCTCCCCCCCCCCCTTACTCTCATTCTCTCTTCCCTTCCTCCCCCTTTCCCCAGCTCCCCCCCTACTCTCTCTCTCTCTCTCTCTCTCTCTCTCTTTCCTCTCTCTCTCTCTCCTCTCTCTCTCTCTCTCTCTCTCTCTCTCTCTCTCTTACCACGTTTGAATATTTTCCCTCAAGGGCTGAATGTAAGAAAGGCACTACTGCCTAATTCACTACTTTTGTAAAATAAAGTTCTCTCTCTCTCTCTCTCTCTCTCTCTCACACACACACACACACACACACACACACACACACGCACGCACACACACACACACACACACACACACACACAGACGGAAGGACGGAAAGAAAAAATGACAGGCAAAACCAAAGATTGAGATGCGCACACACACACGCGTGAGAGAGAGAGAGAGAGAGAGAGAGAGAGAGAGAGAGAGAGAGAGAGAGAGAGAGAGAGAGAGAGAGAGAGAGAGAGAACACGAATGCTTTATTGTATAGGCCATCGGCCCAGTACAAGGAGAGAGAGAGAGAGAGAGAGAGAGAGACAGACAGACAGACAGACAGACAGACAGACACAGAGAGAGAGAACACGAATGCTTTATCGGCCCAGTACAAGGGGAGAGAGAGATACACGATTCCCAGTGCTGTCTTGCCCAGCTCAACTGTCAGGCCCGCAGCCTCTAACTGGGTGACAGGGAGTTTAGTGGAGTTGACTGAGGCAGGCAGACACAGAGAGGCAGTAAGAGTGAGAGAGCGTGTCAGACTCGGAGAGTTCGAGGTTGTCGTGTCGGGGTCGCGCCTCTCTGCTGACTGCTCGCTGTTCGAGATGAATATGGAGGCACAGTCGGCTCTTGTACGTATTCCGTCCTCTTCCTCTGTCCCCAAGGCTTCCTTTGCGACCTTTGCCATGGTCTAGCCCCGGTAGAAAGCCAAAGAATTATTTCCCGTCAGTGATGAATGTCTGAATCACTTGGGAGGGGACTGCTTGGGCCTGCCTCTCTCTGCATGGATAAGACGTTTAACTTTAAGTCGGAAAGTGGAGACAAATCTCTGCCTTGCTCGCACGTACTCGATCACCCCTCGGGCTCATTGTTAACTCTGCCAGTTTTCGCTCACAGGCAAGGAGGTGGTGATGACTGTGGGTCTGTTTCTTTGGGAAATCTCTGTGTGTTTATTCTTTTTGTTCTGGTTGCTGCAGGTCTGATGGCGTGATTTTGTGCGTGCGTAGCTCATGGGCGTTTGCTTTGAAGCACGATGATGCCGAAGTTAGGCTGGCAAGATACCATGTATAGTATTTGTATTTGGGTTAACTCTCTCGAAGTTCTCTCTTTTCCATATAAACTTTTCCAAATCGAGGTACCTAAGTTGATTGTGAGTGCATAGACAGGTTCTTGACTGTCTGGCAGTTGTAATGAATCGGGTTTTCTTGTCGAATCAATCAACTGGATACATAACCCACATAAAATAATTTAGCTGCTCTGACAACTCGGATAGAGCGAAAAACAAGAGCCCCTTGATGTCCTCCTACATTAACTGGAACCCCTGTCTGCAGGATTTTCAGGGCTTATTGTAGTGTAATTCTACACGTGAAGGAAGTGAAATTGGCACTCCCCGCTTCTTGAGATGCTGAAGCTCTCTAGAAAGGCGTTGCCTGCATTATACATGTAGACCTCGTTGAAACATTCAGTCATGGTGACGTTTTGCGGTCACAAAGGTTTACGTTTTCACTCGGTCGTGCATGTAAATCTAATCTTCCTCAATCACAGGTAATACTTCTTTAATTATTCGATGTCCAGAAACAAAGCAGTCTCCCTTTAACATGCTTTCTATCAACCCGCACGCCTTATTTATACCATAGCTCATCGTTGATAGACTGGTCTGGGCGCGTGTCAGGGGTAATCTAATATAACTTTTTTAGTGGCAGCTGCACTTTATCATCAGACGGGAGTGTTTCTCTGTAACGTGCTTGATGAGCAAGGTCAATTTGACATGACATGGAACAGACTCGATCTTTTAACTACATTAGCCTCATTGGAACTACACGCCCACAAAACTGCAAACGGCACTTTCATGGCTGGTTGAAAGAGCAGAAGACCAGAAGAAGGGTTTGCAGCAGATGTCCAGGAGTCGATGGTGGTTTGATAGCAGAGAACCCTCTAGTCCCTAGATAGAGAGACCTTCTGCCTTGCCGCTAATCGTAGGGGCTATGGATGATGGGGATTGGACTGTTCTTCTTTACACTGACCATGCCATCTTCATTAGGAAAGCAGATTGTCCTTGCCTGATATCCATTAGCATCCACGGCAGAATTTGCCCATGGTTTGATGTTGTCCCAGGGTAGATGTAAGGGAGGAGTGGAGTGTATAGGGTTGGTCTGCAGGGACTAGTGTCTTTTGATCTTCATTGTAGATGCCCAGTCAATTGTGGAAAAGTGGTGGTGTGTGCCTCCAGGTGTAAAGTAGGTGCATGCTAGGAGTGTTCTCTTTCAGATATGAAATTAATGTAATAGGATAGGTGAATGGCAGTCTCTTCTTGGAATTCGGGTTTTTCCTAATGCTATGTTGATAAAAGTGAAGGGTGGTTTGAAATTCATTAGTTAAAGTTTCATATTTTTATATTTCGTCATACAGATGTGAACCATGCCAAGTTCTAAAGCCTCATTTTCATTTTCTTTAGTATTTCATAATAGCCATTTATCACACTTGATGATGGAAACAGATCCACATTTGTAGCAATTTGCAGTTATTCAGCAGCAGCAGCAGCAGCAGCATTCCTCCTGTAGGTCAACAAGCAAAGTCATGGTTACTTTAGCCTCTTCTGTTCTCTTTCCTTCCATGGTACATTGTGCCTGAGCTGAATGGGTGGGAAATAATGAGTCACTGTGTTTCTAAATGCTCAAGTAACAATGATGACATGCATTGTTCCAAGTCACTATCTTTGTCTCAAGTCCTGGGGTAGGGTGTGGGGGTGGGTGGGAGGTTGTACAGTCTCCTTCCTTGCAGGCAAGGAAATCAAGGGCTAGACCTTTAAGCAACAGCAAATCATTTTGGCAAGACAGAAGTTCAAGAGAAGAACATGGCTGTGTCCAGATGAGAGTTGGTGAAACAGTTTCTTTACTCCGAATTCACTGATGATGTTATTATCACGACAGTTTTTCAAGTGTGACATCTCAAACGGCACTGAAACTTTGTGATAAAAAGAAAGCAGCCCAGATGAATATACAGACGATTGTGTTGAAAGTGTTGTGTCATGATACTATGTGCATAGACTTTGCCATTTTGAATTTGCTTGCTAGCTATGGCTATCCTCTTCCAAAGCTACCAAAGAAAAACATGCATCACCTTTCGAGTGAGAAGCTTTTCACAATGCACTCATCTTGTGCTTCCCTAGCTTTCCATGCCAAATTCACAACAGGTTTTCATGGATTATCTTCCCCTGCCACATGCAGTCACATGACTGGCTGACAACTAGCTGGATGATGAAAGAGGTTCATGAGTGCAGCATTTTCCCATGTCCTGCTTGCTCAACACTTGATTTCATGAAGTGCCATATTCATACTTGATTTACATCAGTGTGCTGAGTGATGCATTCCTGAACACACAAAGAAATTGCAGCTAAAATGCACTGTACATGTTTAAATTTTCTCAAACCCTAAACTCTTCTTTATAACATATGGCCTTCACTAAATATCACTGAAATCTCTCTTCTTGGTCCTATGCCTTTTTGAAGTTTTCCTAGTGGATGATAAAAACTGTTGATGATATGCTTGAAACATATGAGTGTTTCTTTATTTGGTGAAGTGTTTCATTCAAGGTTAAGATCTGATTTAGTATTTCAAAGGTCATGGGAATAACATTCCATATAGTGCTGACTATCAGGAGCTACTATTTTGATAGCAGGAGTCCTTTATGAGGTTTAGATATGAATCAACAAAACAATGATTTCTACCTTAGTTGTTTACTACTGCATTATCATACACCAGCAATATAGACCTTCTTTCCATCTCCCCACAGGTGGCCTTAAAGTCTAAGTCCAACCTCAAGTCCAGCTTCCAGATTTATGCCCAGTCCCTGAAGCAGAAGATTCGGCAGCTGCAGATGGGAAGCATCCCAGAGCAGCTGTCAGCACTGGAGGAGATGGGGGTCCTTATGGAGCAAGCCTGGTCCACGCCGGCCCATGGCCGTGACCTTGCCTACGCCCTGTGTGACATCCTGCAGTCAGAACATGGGCTGGACATCGTGGTCACCAACTGTGCCTCCAGCAACTATGAACTCAAGAAAGCCTCAGCACATGTGCTGGAGCAGACCCTGACAACAGGTGAACTTGAAGGGAAAGAGGGCATGTTGATTTTAGTTTGTCAAGTTTTAGATTGCTCATCATAATGTTCTGAAGGCTGTGTGTATCACCATAGTCTTCAACTCCACCTCTTGAACATGGTCATCAGTCTATGAACTGTACTTGGATTTTTATTTTCTTCCTCCAGTGTGAAATCCATATTTAGGGGATAATGCTGTCTACAGCTTACTCTTGTGACCATTCCTGCTGCTTGAAAAACTTCCTCAATTGAGAAGATCTTATTCTTTCATCACATCCTCTGGTAGTCTTTGCTGTGTTAAATATCAGTTTGTTTTTGTTTTTTCTTCACACAGGTAACAGAAAGTGTGTAGCAGAACATGGTCTTGAAACTGTTGTTCGGATGACTGTGGACACCAAGAATGACCCAGAGATGGCACGCACAGCCACTGGCATTCTGGAGAGTCTCTTCAAGACTTCAGAGGAGACATGTGCACAGGTGATCAAGCTGGGAGGCCTGGATGTCATCCTGTACTGGTGCCGCTCCAATGACCACATGACCCTTCGGCACTGTGCCATCGCCCTCGCCAATCTGGCTCTTTACGGAGGGCGAGACAACCAGCAGGAGATGACCAAGCACCGAGTCCCAGAGTGGCTCTTTCCCCTGGCCTTCTCTGAGGATGACAGTGTCCGATACTATGCCTGCCTGGCTATCTCTGTCCTGGTGGCCAACAAGGAAATAGAGAACCAGGTCAGTCCAAGGAATGGATTGGTGAGAGAGGAGGAGGAGGAAGACAATGATGACAATAGCTACCACAACAAAGAGGGCAAAGAGCATCCACACTCAGTGGAGGAGGAGGAGGAAGTAAATAACCATGAGCTTATTGCACGGAAGTGTGCTTTTATAGTTAAAATATTTTGTTCTGTAAAGCTGAATTTCCTCCTTATGTGTGCAAATTATAAAATGGAATTATCTAGCTATGAAATTACTTGTGTGTGAGAAATGTGTTGTAGTGTATCCATATGATCAAGCAAATCATGTGTAGCCTGAAACTTACATATATACTGTCTAAAACTACTGGAAGCACAAACAATGCATGACATACAATAATGGTTTGCTTGCAAACACCATTACCCAGAAACAACCCATAACATGTCTCTCTACTCGCCATTGTCATCACAGCATTATTGATGCTGTTATAACTACAACCCCTCACTCTCTACAGGTGCTGAACTCTGGTACACTGGACTTGGTACTGCCATTTGTGGAGAACCATCGACCTGCGGAGTTTGCTGCCATGGACCATTCCCACAGACATGGACGGTCCCGTGGCTGGCTGCAGAGGCTGGTGCCACTGCTGTGCAGCAAGAGGGAAGAGGCGCAGGCCTTGGCTGCCTTCCACTTTGCCATGGAGGCTGGCATCAAGGCTGAGCAGGAGAAGAAAGAGGTGAGGGCACTCTTGGAGGAGGAAGGGATGAGAGGAAAGAGAGTGGAGAGAGAGTCTATAGTTGAGTTTCTGAATTCATAAGAAGGCAATAAAGGGGAGTAAAGAGGAGAGGTTGAATAAGCTCTGTATGTCAGAATGTGGTTACAGAGTTTAAATCTCCTAATTAAGCTGTGTCTGAATGGAATCCCTGTTTATTGAATGAAGATGGAAGAAAACATGCATGCAAGTGTGTGTGTGTGTGTGTGTGTGTGCATGCATGCATGTGCACACACATGTGTGTGTTTGTGTGTGTGTGCATTTGTGTGTGTGTGCATGTATGCATCAGACCTGTTTACCTATATGATTTTGGCATATTTTTTACGCCAAACTATTGAAAATACGACTACTACAACTTGTGTGAAAAAAGTACGACAATCGTGAAATCCAAAAATACGACAATGGTGAAATCATTTTTTTTTCCCCCATGAAGTTTTGATCCACAATTTAATTTTCCTGCGGCTGGAAGCAGTCTCCCACTCTTCGAGTTTTGTTTTGACAAGAGCTCTTCATTGGACATTTGTGTAATATGGGTTGACAACACTGTTGTGACTGCATGGTGTTCCCAGAGGGCTGTTTAGTTGAGCTACAGGATGCTGGGGTAAGAAGTGGGTCAAGCAATCTTAAAATAACATTTGCAGGGAGGATACCTCACACCTCTCTGTTTCACTTCTCTCTCTCTCTCTCTCTCTCTCTCTCTCTCTCTCTCTCTCTCTCTGTGTCTCTCTCTCTCTGTCTCAGTCTCTCTCTCTCTCTCTCTCTCTCTCTCTCTGTATCTCTCTCTCTCTCTGTCTCTCTCTCTCTCTCTCTCTGTCTCTCTCTCTCTCTGTCTCTCTCTCTCTCTCTCTCTCTCTCTCTCTCTCTCTCTCACTCTCTCTCTCTCTCTCTCTCTCTCTCTCTCTCTCTCTCTCTCTCTCTTGTCTCTCTCCATTATGATGCTTGTAACATGATGCGTTGGGCACACTCGATCATAAGCTGAATCCGCTTTGGAGAAAACGGGAAAACAAACAAATACTGTATACAGCTGCAAAGATGTCAATAAACGTACTCCAGAAGTACCCAACAAATGAACGTTGTGGAAATTCTAGTTTAGTCCAAACGAAGCACAGATATCCAATGGCATGTAGACACAGCGCGAGCTATCGCGAGCGTAGAATATGAGATTTCGGGAAACTGCAGCAGTGTTAATAAACAAGAATGATTCCCAAGCGAAAATACATAGAGCAAAGAGGCCAAAATCAGTTCAGGCGCGCTGCGGGATGCCTACGTGACCAGTGTCCTCCTGTAGAGATACATAGTTTCGCTTCAACTGAACAGCCGGATTCAGCGGTCAAGGGGGAGATAACTCTTCACTCACATTGCCTCTTTGTTTGCAAACCAAAAGCTGCATTTGTTAAATTGTCGGTCCGCGCAAAAAATACGCACAGTTAAAAAAAAAAACGCATATCTGAACCAGTGAGTACGCTGAGGCAAAATTTGGGGTACCCAGGTCTGATGCATGCTTGTGTGTGTGTTGTATGATCAAGAGTGTGGAGGTAGGAAAGGACTTAAGAAGGTATTGTGATTACTTACAATGCACATTTTGGAGACAGTTGGTACCCATCTTATATCTTGTGTTTAATGGAGTTAGTTCCTCATACATTCCTTGAAGCTTAGTGCTTTGTCAGTCTGAGATCAAACAGTTTAAATACAAGAACATATCTTTTTGACTCACATGCGAAGCAAAAGTGAGTCTATGTACTGAGCCGTTTTGTCCGTCCGTCCGTCCGTCTGTCCGTCCGGGCGTCCGTCCGTCCGTCCGTCCGGGCGTAAAAAACTTAAACGTTGGATTTTTCTCGGAGACTATTAAGTCTATCAACACCAAATGTGGCATGATGGTGTATGATGACAAGGCCTCAAAAAACATACATAGTGACTTGACCTTGCTTCAAGGTCAAGGTCACAGGAGCCATAAATGTGGTCTCAAAACAGTCATTTTTCACATTTTCCCAATTTTCTCCCACGTTATTGAGAATGGCGACCTTAGCTACAAGTGGTATATAGGTCAAAGCAAGCCCTATCTTTTGATACCAGTTTGGTTGACCTTGCTTCAAGGTCAAGGTCACAGGAGCTCTTCAAAGTTGGATTGTATACATATTTTGAAGTGACCTTGACCCTGAACTATGGAAGATAACTGTTTCAAACTTAATAATTATGTGGGGCACATGTTATACTTTCATCATGAGACACATTTGGTCACATATCATCAAGGTCAAGGTCACTTTGACCCTTATGAAATGTGACCAAAATGGGGTAGTGAACCACTAAAAGTGACTATATCTCATGGTAGAAAGTGCCAATAAGCACCATTGTGCTTCCTCTGTCTTGAATTAACAGCTTTGTGTTGCATGACCTTGGATGACCTTGACCTTGGGTCAAGGTCACATGTATTTTGGTAGGAAAAATGTGTAAAGCATTTCTTTGTGTATGATGTCATTGGTAGGTTTAGTTTGACCTTGACCTTGAAGGTCACCTGAAGGTCAAGGTCATATAAAGGTCAAGGTCAAGCATGTGAGTCGTATGGGCTTTGCCCTTCTTGTTTATTCCTTGGTTTGTAGAGTTTATCACTTTATGTCTTTTGTTAATTCCCTTTATTAGGCATTACTCCATATACCACATTTGTATAAGCTCAGCATAAAGAGAAAGATTCAAGAAAAACCCTGCAAGACTGGTTTCAAATGATATTTACATCTTGTGAACAATAAATAATTATAACAAATTACACTGCCAACAATAGTGCACTGATAAGTATCATACAGGGTTTGGTTTGGTTTAAGATTTTTATTTTCAAGCATGTGATATAATAAACATGATAGGAGCCTTTCATTTACTGTAGTGGTTGGAAATTTTTGCTATTGGTGGGTGCATAATCTTGTTTCAGCACAACGTGTGTGAGTGGCGAAAGCTTTGAAATGCCTCATTCCTTTCATTTCTTTGGGCAGGAGGTAGAATTTCAAGTTTTGTTGGCAGAGGTACATATCAAAACCTTTCTCTGCTCTGTCTTCTTCTGTATGTCCACATCTAATGGAATCTTTAACAGAATGCTTTCTAAACATAGGATCGGAATTGGAAACGATTAAAAGAATCTGGGCTGTTGTTCCACAGCATTTGATAAGGAAATATATTTGTGTCAGGATGAGCTTTTGATTAAATGTAATCTAAGAGTGCCCTCCTCACTCATTCCTTTACATATCAGCCCAGCTTGGTTCACAAGGTAAGTCCAGCACTCTTGACTCATGGTGTGCAGGGCATGCTGTCATGCTGGTTTTTACTCTGCAGAACTAAGAGGTTCAGTCTGCAGAAACCAGTCAAACAAATGGACAGAATTTGATAAACATGGTAGAAAAAACTGCTCAGTAGTTGAGTCGCTCACCTGCGTTTGCTTCTTGCCTGGCAGCTGCAGTGTTCCAAGCCGCACAGATCCTAGAGTTGCATCCTTGGGCAAGGTGCTTCACTCAAACTATCTATCCTACCAAGGAGTTAAACCAATTTAATTAAGCACTGGCGACTAGGGGTGAAATTCCCCAAACTGAATTTCCTGGAAAGAGGGATGAAGATAAAGATTATTATAGATAGAAACATTTGCTTGAGGATTACAGGAAATCGGAAGTTTTTGTTTTTTTCCCCCTTCAGGACATTGAGACAGTCATGGCTGTAGAACCTGATTATGGTTGGAAGGGTGATAATAAAGAGGACAATAGAGAATGCTTTCACCCTCACTTGCTGGTCTCCAATGAGATGGATGGTTTTGCCTTGCTTGGAATGGGGCTGGGTTTGAGATGGGCAGTCAGCAGGCTTGGAATGTCAATGAAGATGGTTGTCTGGTGATGGAAACTAACTTTAATTATACATGCCTAAGTGGAAAATAAGATTATGCTAGTGCAAAATACAGTTCTTTTCAGGACATTAAACTGACAGTGAAGATCTGTTACATGCATTGCATTTTTCCACTGTTCTCCTCCCTGCAAGCATAAGTTTTCAAGACATGGCATTATAATTCAGTAGAACTTCTCTTTTGTTAGTTGTAATGCAAAAAGTGTTTGCATTGTGCCTTAAGGAGTTAATTTTATTCAGAAATAAACTTGCAAGATTACTTAGATTACATAGACTATTTGTCATGGTAAACCAAAGCTCTAAATCTTGTTGCAATTAGACATGTTGCTATAACATGGTGATAGAATTCAACAAGGAGATGTAATAGCAAAGGGACTGTACTCTTCCTCATTGTCCTGTGAAACTGCTCGGTAACCTCCCTTGTTCTCCTTTTCATGAAGTATTGCATTGATCGACACTTTTATCTATTCTCTTTAAATTTTGTTTTCAAGTAATATGTCTCTCAGTCAGTTTTGCCATTATCAAAGCAGGTATGCTAAAACCAACTACATTTTCAATTTCTGTTCAGGTCATAAAACTACTGTTATGACTTTTAGTATCAATCATCTTAAATCCTCAGTAGCTCCAACCCTCACACTGGAAGAACAAAGATAATCTTTTTGAATTTTCTATTCTGCCAACCTTGCAGGTGCTCTATGAGATAGGCTGTGTGGAACCGCTTCGACGCCTGGCCAGCTCCCCCAACTGCACTGCCTCCAGGCTAGCAGGCGAGGCGCTGAAGATTCTTGGAGAGGAGCTGCCACACAAACTGTCCCAGCAGGTCCCACTGTGGACCACAGAGGACGTTGTGCACTGGGTCACCCAGGTGGGGCTCAGGGATGGGAGGCTGAGTGTTTATGTGAGAGAGTTTTAAAAATACATGGACATGAACAGATTAACACTTTTTCTTTTTCTCCATTTTGATTGACACTGTTTAGAAATCTCAGCGAAGAGTGGTGTGCACGCATGTTGGATGAAGGAGCAAAGAATCCACATTCTTTGTTAGAGAGTGTAAGCATTTAACTTTTCAGTAATGAACATGGGAAAAGAAGAACATGAGAAGGAACTGGAATGCCCTCATTTTTGTGCTGCTGGCACCACATGTTTCCTGGTACTTTTTCACATGCATCCTCATATTTATGTCCTAATACATTTTCACATTGTCCTCATACTTTTTCATATATGTCCTTGTATTATCTCACATATTTATATCCTCACACTATTTTGAATGTGTCCTCATACTTTTTCACATATGTCGGCAGTTTTACAAGGATTTTCGGTTTTTTTTACTCACATGCGAAGCAAAAGTGAGTCTATGTACTGAGCCGTGTCGTCCGTCTGTCCGTCCGGGCGTAAAAAACTTAAACGTTGGATTTTTCTCGGAGACTATTAAGTCTATCAACACCAAATGTGGCATGATGGTGTATGATGACAAGGCCTCAAAAAACATACATAGTGACTTGACCTTGCTTCAAGGTCAAGGTCACAGGAGCCATAAATGTGGTCTCAAAAACAGTCATTTTTCACATTTTCCCAATTTTCTCCCACGTTATTGAGAATGGCGACCTTAGCTACAAGTGGTATATAGGTCAAAGCAAGCCCTATCTTTTGATACCAGTTTGGTTGACCTTGCTTCAAGGTCAAGGTCACAGGAGCTCTTCAAAGTTGGATTGTATACATATTTTGAAGTGACCTTGACCCTGAACTATGGAAGATAACTGTTTCAAACTTAATAATTATGTGGGGCACATGTTATACTTTCATCATGAGACACATTTGGTCACATATCATCAAGGTCAAGGTCACTTTGACCCTTATGAAATGTGACCAAAATGGGGTAGTGAACCACTAAAAGTGACTATATCTCATGGTAGAAAGTGCCAATAAGCACCATTGTGCTTCCTCTGTCTTGAATTAACAGCTTTGTGTTGCATGACCTTGGATGACCTTGACCTTGGGTCAAGGTCACATGTATTTTGGTAGGAAAAATGTGTAAAGCATTTCTTAGTGTATGATGTCATTGGTAGGTTTAGTTGTTTGACCTTGACCTTGGAGGTCACCTGAAGATCAAGGTCATATAAAGGTCAAGGTCAAGCATGTGAGTCATATGGGCTTTGCCCTTCTTGTTTAATGTTGCTTTTGCTGCAAGTTGCTGTGTTAGTGCTGATGGGAAGTACAGAGTGTTCGCATATTGCATGTCATTTGATATTTGCATTGGGTTGAAAGACTGAGACTAGCAGGATAGAGTGCTTTGGATCGAAATTGCAGACTGCTACTGGAAACAGTGAGATTTGATGTCCAGGGAGCCTATTGATAATATGTTCTGTTACTCTTTCAGATTGGCTTTGAAGATTATGCAGCGCAGTTTGAGGCCTGCAGAGTCGATGGAGACCTCTTACTGAGGATTTCAGAGGACGAACTTCGCGAAAGCATCGGCATGAACTGTGCCCTCACCATCAAGAGGTAGGGTGAACTGCTAACAAGTGACATATATACCGTTTTAAATCAACATCATTGTGCTACATAAGTTGAAATGTATTCCAACCTTTTATAGTTTGACCTGCATTTGTCACATGTTTCTCAATCATTCCTTTGTTGGAGTGAAGGAGGAAAGAGAATCTCACACACACACACACACACACACACACACACACACACACACACACACACACATACACACACACTCACACACACACACACACACACACACACACACACACACACACACACACACCACTGGCATAAGCTGGTGCACAGGCACGCAAACCGACACTCAGACAGACAGACACTCAGACAAAAGGTGTTCTTCATATGGTGATGGCCACTAGACATCCCCCTGATCAACTGGAACATGTGGTCATATAGTTTTCAGGGCCTGCTACAGTGGCCGGACCACAGGCAGCCCCTATCAGCACTAAATCAGAGAGACTGACAGTTAGACATTTGGATTGATGGTCAAGGAAAAAAAAATACTTATAATGATCAAAGAAATGACAAACAGAATAAAAGCTGTAAATCTCTACAGCATATCAGATAACAAAACCCACGATCAACATCTACTAATCTTTCACCACTGTCCACCTCCCTGCACACAGATTCCTGAGGGAGCTTCGGGACTTGAAGATGTCAGCTGACTACACGTCCTGTGATCCAAGCAAGCTGGAGGCATGGCTAATGGATGCGTCACCAGACCTGGCACAGTACACCTACCAGATGGTCACTGCTGGTGTGGATCGCAAGCTCGTCTCCTCTCTGTGTGATGACCACCTCCTGGCTGACTGCCAGATCTTCAACGGCATCCACAGACTCCGCATCCTCAAGAAAATCTCAGGTAAGCGCTCTAAGACACTCATTTGTGCGTTCAGTGCCATGTCCTTAATGTTTAGTTGAGGAGAAAGAGAACTGATGCTTTGATCATCTAGCCAGAGCCCCAAGTCCACTGCTTCCAGATTGGACAACTTTAATTGTGTTGGTTCATAATAACATGTGTCATATAATGCAGGTTATCTATACTTTCAGTTTCATGATACAAACAGATTAATGAAAGCCTGTGTTTAGTGTTATGATGGTAGAATGTAATTATCACAAAACATTTGCCTCACTAAACTCTCCAAGGAGAACTGTCTCTGCCACTATTTTCATGCTCTAGCTAGTGCTGAATCCAAAAATGAGTTGGGAATAAATACAGTTATACTTGCAATAACGGCAAATTCA
>JAWQFJ010029799.1:37500-40202 GCA_034096865.1 Theodoxus fluviatilis | reverse complement strand
ATCGAACCTTCATGTCAAGCGCCAGCGATTTTGCACTGACCTCCAGCTGATCGATGTTGTACAAGCGGCAAGTGGAATTGGATAAATGGTCTTGCTACCCCGGTCTGTTTGGCTGGCTGTTTTGACGACCAATTTTTCGCCGCGATTGCCACCCACGCGCCTCTGTTGCACGCGTACCGTTTGCCAGGATTGCTTGCTAGTGGGTTTGTGTCCTTGATGCACTCCCCCTGTGGGTTGGGGGTAAGAATTGACCCCCTGTGGGTTGGGGGTAAGAATAGACCCCCTGTGGGTTCGGGGTAAGAATAGACCTCCTGTGTGTTCGGGGTAAGAACTGATCCACCGCGTCTCCCTACGTGATTCGTCCAAGGCGAATAACTAGGGACACCGTGACTTGATTTATGTTTAAACTGTTCGAGTGAATTTCGTGCTTAATGACCTTCCATAGCCTACAGAGCCTGATAGGCCGTTAAACGCTATCCACCTAGCTATCTATCCATCCTTGATGCACTTAACGTCTCTGTTATCTGTTTCACAGTGTATGTGTGTGTGTGTGTGTGTGTGTGTGTTTGTGCGACACGCACGCGTGCACGCACATGCGTCCGTTCCATTCAATTATTTGTCGATCGTATGTCTTCCCGTCTTTGTCGTTTGCTGTACGTGTTTCTCTGTTCCTTGCTCTGTGTCTATGTTTTTCTCCCCCTTCTGTAGGATGGGGGTGAGAATTGACCCCTCGCGTCTCCCTGTAGGATGGGGGTGAAAATAGACCCACCACGTCTCCCTGTAGGATGAGGGTGAGAATTGACCCCTCGCGTCTCCCTGTAGGATGGGGGTGAAAATAGACCCACCACGTCTCCCTGTAGGATGCGGATGAGAATAGACCTACCACGTCTCCCTGTAGGATGGGGGTGAGAATTGACCCCTCGCGTCTCCCTGTAGGATGGGGGTGAGAATTGACCCCTCGCGTCTCCCTGTAGGATGGGGGAGGATGGAGTTGAGGAATAAGACGCCACTACGAGTCTCCCTGTAGGATGGGTGAGAATTGACGGCCCTCCGCGTCTCCCTGTAGGGATGGGGGTGAGAATTGACCCCTCGCGTCTCCATGTAGGATGGGGGTGAGAATTGACCCCTCGCGTCTCCATGTAGGATGGGGGTGAGAATTGACCCCTCGCGTCTCCCTGTAGGATGGGGGTGAGAATTGACCCCTCGCGTCTCCCTGTAGGATGGGGGTGAGAATTGACCCGTCGCGTCTCCCTGTAGGATGGGGGTGAGAATTGACCCCTCGCGTCTCCCTGTAGGATGGGGGTGAAAATAGACCCACCACGTTCCTTTCTCCCTGTTAGGGATGCGGGTGAAAGATAGACGCCCACCACGTCTCCCTGTAGGATGGGGGTGAGAATTGACCCCTCGCGTCTCCCTGTAGGATGGAGGTGAGAATTGACCCCTCGCGTCTCCCTGTAGGATGCGGGTGAAAATAGACCCACCACGTCTCCCTGTAGGATGGGGGTGAAAATAGACCCACCACGTCTCCCTGTAGGATGGGGGTGAGAATTGACCCCTCGCGTCTCCCTGTAGGATGGGGGTGAAAATAGACCCACCACGTCTCCCTGTAGGATGGGGGTGAGAATTGACCCCTCGCGTCTCCCTGTAGGATGGGGGTGAGAATTGACCCCTCGCGTCTCCCTGTAGGATGGGGGTGAAAATAGACCCACCACGTCTCCCTGTAGGATGGGGGTGAGAATAGACCTACCACGTCTCCCTGTAGGATGGGGGTGAGAATAGACCCACCACATCTCCCTGTAGGATGGGGGTGAAAAAAGACCCACCACGTCTCCCTGTAGGATGGGGGTGAGAATTGACCCGTCGCGTCTCCTGCGCGGTTCGTAAAAGGTGAATACGTAGGAAAATCGTGACTTGTTTGGTTTTACTCTAACCAGCTCTAGTGAATTTTCCTGATCAGTGGCCGTGCATAGCCTACAAAGGCTGATATCCTTCGTTGTCCTCCTCCCCCCCCCCCCTCCTCCTCCACCTTCCTCCTCCCCCTACCTCCTTCCCCCCTCCCCACCTCTCTCTCTCTCTCTCTCTCTCTCTCGTCTCTTCGTCTCCTCTCTCTCTCTCTCAGCTCTCTCTCTCTCTCTCTCTCCCTCCCTCGATCTCTCTCTCTATCGCTCTCGCTCTCTCCTCGAGCTTACATCTCTCCTCTCTCTCGGGTCGTCTCTCTCTCTCTCTCTCACGCTCCCCTTCACATCCCTCCCGTTCACCTCCCTCCCTCCACTCCCTCCCTCCCTCCCTCCCTCCCCCCCTCTCATCTCTCTCTCTCTCGTCGGTCTCTCTCTCTCTCATCTCTCTCTCTCGTCTCTCCCTCTCCCTCCCTCTCTCCCTCTCACTCTCTTCCTCTCTCCTCGTCTACTCTCTCTCGACCTTTCTCTCTGTCTCATCTCTCTTCTCTCTCGTCTCTCTCCCTACCTTCCTCCCTCCCTCCCTCCCTCCCCTCCCTCCCTCCCCGCCCCTCTCTCTCTCTCTCTCTCTCTCTCTCTCTTCTCTCTCTCTCTCTCTCTCTCCTCTCACCTCCCCTCCCTCACCCCTCCCTCACTCCCTCCCCTCCTCTCCTCGCTCTCTCTCTCTCTCCTCTCTCTCTCTCCCTCCCTCCCCCTCCCTCCCTCCCTCCCTCTCCTCCCTCTCCCTCTCTCTCTCATCTGTCTCTC
>JAWQFJ010029799.1:22500-32500 GCA_034096865.1 Theodoxus fluviatilis | reverse complement strand
TACCCCTGACTTACAGTCAAGTTAACGGTAAACGCGATTTAAGAATTGCGATAGTATTTCACTGTCCTTGCCGTCATGCATCGCATTGTCTTCAGGCGGGGAAGCGGCTGTGAACAGCAGATAAAGATACAGCCAACTTGACTGGGCATCAAGAGAGAGTGTGGTCCTTCCTTGAGTGCTGAGCCGGTGATGGATGATGGATGGATGGTTGGTGTTTCACGGCCGCCTATCAGCCTTTGTAGACTTTGTAAGGCCATTAAGCACGAAAATCACCAGAATAGAGTAAATGCAAATCTTCACAATGCCCCTAGTTATTCGCCTCTTACGATTCGCGCAGGGGTCTGTTCTGACCCCCAACCCGCAGGGGACACGGAGGCGGTGAGAACTCACCACTGGCACTGCTGGATGGGAGGGGAAGTGTCTCTTTGCTTACTTCCAACTGTCAGACCCGGATGAGACGGCAGTTCTCCCTGGAAAGCCTGCTGCTTCCAGGGCCGAGGTTTCCCTACGCGAAATGGCGGTTTCGATTTTTTTCTGGACAGGCATCTGTGGGTCCTTCCCCCTCCAGCACCTACAGGACTGATGTGCCTGAAGTCCCGGGGTCAATCGATGGCTCTAATTGTGGGGACATGCTGTCGGGAGACTTCACGACTGTCGCCTTGCCGTTCTGGAGGACTGTGACTAATGGCCGTTTGCCGTGGTCAAGGGAAGGCAATCAATGGAGCTGGATGCCAGGGCAAACGTCAGGAAGGCCAGACGTCTTGCAGTGCTGAACCAGCAGGTTGCTCTCCTGCTTAAGCCGAAGCATGCAGCGATACTTCGCCTTGTTTAAAAGAACACATGTCACTGTGGTTGGGTTCATTGACTCCCAGTACCTATATTTCATCACTGGCGCTAAAGACTATTGCGAAGAATTGAAGACGTATTCCGAATATTCGTGATGTTCCTGTGAGAGTGATATGAGTACGAACCGAAGATGTCTAACTTCTAAGCATTTATAGACTCCTTGTACTTTGCATAGCCCAGTTAGAGATTGATGTCCTTGGTAACTCTTGTAGCAACATCAAGAATCATGACTATGCTCCCCAGCGACAGATCTAGATTCTTCATGCTTGACTGGCCAAAGCTGACATTTTCTGCGTTAGGAAGAATCGAGGACAGCGGAAGGACTGGCAACATCACTCAGACGCATGCGCCATCGTATTGTCCCAGCAGGAGTACATGTAGAAACTTAAGTGATACTCCGTCCCTATGCGGGACTTGGCCAGACTGCAGATGGTGGCAGATAAGGGAGAGACGTTGCTGTCAATAAAGCAGACGTCTGTAGTCTCTACCTACGTCCTTTGAGAGGAAATAGCTGCCACGAGAATCAGTGCCCGGTGTGCATAGCGTCTGCACTAATGAAGAGGAAAGGAAGCGAGGACAAAATAAGGTGCCCTACCCTATTACGTATCTTCATGAACTTTTGTTTCATCACATAGGTCTCTTTGATATAGTGCATGTGACTAATTTACTACTACTACTACTACTACTACTACTACTACTACTACTACTACTACTACTACTACTATTACTACTACTACTACTACTACTACTACTACTACTACTACTACTATTATTATTATTGACTCACATGCGAAGCAAAAGTGAGTCTATGTACTGAGCCGTGTCGTCCGTCCGTCCGGGCGTCCGTCCGTCCGGGCGTCCGTCCGTCCGTCCGGGCGTCCGTAAAAAACTTAAACGTTGGATTTTTCTCGGAGACTATTAAGTCTATCAACACCAAATGTGGCATGATGGTGTATGATGACAAGGCCTAAAAAAAAATACATAGTGACTTGACCTTGCTTCAAGGTCAAGGTCACAGGAGCCATAAATGTGGTCTCAAAAACAGTCATTTTTCACATTTTCCCAATTTTCTCCCACGTTATTGAGAATGGCGACCTTAGCTACAAGTGGTATATAGGTCAAAGCAAGCCCTATCTTTTGATACCAGTTTGGTTGACCTTGCTTCAAGGTCAAGGTCACAGGAGCTCTTCAAAGTTGGATTGTATACATATTTTGAAGTGACCTTGACCCTGAACTATGGAAGATAACTGTTTCAAACTTAATAATTATGTGGGGCACATGTTATACTTTCATCATGAGACACATTTGGTCACATATCATCAAGGTCAAGGTCACTTTGACCCTTATGAAATGTGACCAAAATGGGGTAGTGAACCACTAAAAGTGACTATATCTCATGGTAGAAAGTGCCAATAAGCACCATTGTGCTTCCTATGTCTTGAATTAACAGCTTTGTGTTGCATGACCTTGGATGACCTTGACCTTGGGTCAAGGTCACATGTATTTTGGTAGGAAAAATGTGTAAAGCATTTCTTTGTGTATGATGTCATTGGTAGGTTTAGTTGTTTGACCTTGACCTTGAAGGTCACCTGAAGGTCAAGGTCATATAAAGGTCAAGGTCAAGCATGTGAGTCGTATGGGCTTTGCCCTTCTTGTTGTTATTATTATTATTATTATTATTATTATTATTATTATTATTATTATTATTATTATTATTATTATTATTATTATTATTATTATTATCCCACGCACTTAAGCTATCGAACAGAAAATCCTTTTACAAATAGTTTGCTGTTCTGTATGGAGTCATCTTCTTTCAGATGTCAACATTGCTGTCTTTATTTTCATGTTAAAGGGATGTTTGTGTTCATTCAGCTCCGTACGCATCAGCAATGTGCGTTACTAAAGCTATCGTGAAAAGGTGACACGACTGAAAAATATTGATGAAAAATCATGAGAGAGAGAGAGAGAGAGAGAGAGAGAGAGAGAGAGAGAGAGAGAGAGAGAGAGAGAGAGAGAGAGAGAGAGAGAGAGACTTCTCTTCCAATGAAAGCTACTGCACGATTGCTATTGACGTACACGTGCTTTGCCCCTCCACGAATTCACTTTTGAAAGGACACGAATCAAGGCGACGCCAGGGAACGCCTAGCACAGCAATCTACCTCTACCTTCGTGCCGTATAGCCAACGCTGATTACGCTGCCGGACTCTAGACGGCTCACTGTCCTGCCGTGCAGGCCCAGTTCCTACGTGCAGGTCTTAGTGGCAACAGCCTCTCAAACATGCATGCCTCTGGGTGTAGTAGCGGCCTGTGGTCCGAGCTGAGATTACTCCAGGCTTGATGACCCAGCTGTCTGGGACCTGGCCTGACCAGGCAGACGGAACGCCTGTTGGCGTGCGTAACCTGGGACCGACTGGTCCTCGACGGAACCCTTCCGCCATGCAAGGGAAAAGACAGAAGGTCTTAAGGATGGAAGAATGAACGGACAGACAGGGCAGCGGCAGGGAGACAGAGACACACAGAAACATTGTCATAGCTGCAGACAGGAAATATTAATTTTCCGCAGTCAGCGAAAGTTCCACCCATGTGCATCATGCCGCACTTTTCAAATGGGTTTATTTTTCTATATTACTTTTGCCATTGATGAGTCAAAAGAATGTTGTATTACGGTTTAATGAACGGCATTGATTCTTGGCGTGTCCTGCCGAGGGACAGGCTGGAGATCAATAGTGGTTTGTAGCCTGCTGATCGCAGGGTGGTCTGACACGGCAGGCAGTGCTATTCAGCGCTCCGGGGTCAGTGCGTTGCCAAAGTAGAGCGCCTTTATTGCCGTAAGTTCGTGCTGGTTGGGGTAATTACCCGGTGGCCTGCAATCTCCTGCCGTTTTGCTTCAACAATATATTGTGCCGCTTTGGAAAGCGCAGACGGTTTTCTTATGAATAAAACAACACTCCGTGGTTTTCAAAGACTGTTTTCTGCTCAAGTTAAAAACGAACAGATTTGAATATGGAAATTCATGCATGGTTTAGAAGGATGGATGGATAAATAGACGAAGTTTTACGACCTATGAGACGTTTTAGACTATGTAAGGCCAATAAGCATAAAAATCACAAGAATATTTTCGAGTAACCACATAATTATCACGTCACGATGTCCCTAGTTATTCGCCTCTTACGAATCGTGTAGGGAGACGCGGTGGTCTATTCTGACCCCCAACCCACAGGTGGCCGTAGTTCAGAAGACAGAGTGTCAGTAAACTGCGTAAACCGCAGTCGTGGTGTTCTAGTCACAAACCAGTTTCAGCGACGACGTGGAGAGAGAGAGAGAGAAGGGAAGGACACAGGGGAGAAAGGCAGATGGAAAGAAAAATGGAGGCGATGGTGATAAAAGGAAAAGTGCTAAGCATAAGTGGCATTTGTCTTTGGACGTACTGAGATGACGGAGATTACGAAAGCGTTGACAAAAGGGGTGTTGTGTGTGTGTGTGTGTGTGTGTGTGTGCGTGCGTGCGTGCGTGCGTGCGTGCGTGCGTGCGTGCGTGCGTGTGTGTGCATACATAATGTTGTGGACGACAACAGTGCTGTAAGCAGTCTCCCTACTCTCCAGATATTACCACTTTCATGAGCACTAACTTTTTTTTCTTCTCGTATTTCCACATACACAAATCTGTCTTACATCATCCAGAGTGGGACAACTATTCCACATTCGTTGCCATCTTCCACATCTTCCCACCTCGACAGTCGTTAGAGACATGACGTCACAGGAGGTAATTTTCTCTCGTTACTCAGCAACTTGGCCTGTTTCAATTGATTTGTCGATGGGATTTTGGCTTACAGAGGTTTTGATTCTCTCTCCTGGAGCGGCTAACGAGGGAGGGCGAGAGTTGATGGCGGGTTGATGATGGAGTGAAGGTTATTTAGAGAACAGAGGTCATCCGGGCGCCTTCCTGTCACCGTTCCATACCGACGTCATCGGCGATAGGCACGTGCATGTTTCACGTCGCATGGAACGGTGTCTCGTTTGTGAGTCCCCCCCCCCCCCCCCCCCCTCTTTTTAAACACGGGTTTAGAATGTTTTAATACATATTTTGAAGGCGGCACCTCATTCTATTTTGAAGCCGTTAGTCTTTTATGCGACACATGAAATAGATTGCAGGACAAAAACCTGAGAATGTGTTGCCGTTTTTAAGTCGGCCAATGTGCTGTCGTCATTTTGAAAATAGGACCTTTAAGGGTCGAGCGCACGTGGAATATATTTTAAAATAACGATATCTGAAACTAAATCAAGTTCCTTGATACTTGTTTAAGATAATACGTTTTCTTAGCTCTTCCATGGTCCATTGTTGTTTGGCTCACACAGGTGAACGGGAAGGCAAAGACACGTGGAAAGTTTTGGTGAAATCTTGACCCCCCCAAAAAAAGAGCTTGGTCAGAGCTGCGCAATTAAAACTTGACATTTACCAATACTGTGATATACTCGTATACAGGTATACTAGTACTAGCGAACGAAATTTCAAACAAAACTCTACCATATAAAGATGTGGAAACGGTCTGGTTGTCCAGAGTGATCCATATGACCTATTTCTTCGCGTGGTGCAGTTTGATTCCTGCGAGTTTGTGCGGCCCTCCACTGCAGAACCAGTTCAATGTGGCAAGCTGCGCAGCTGCATGTGCGTTTTTGCCCCCTGTCCTGCAGGTAGCGCGATACACTGCCACCTCGCTCAGTCGCTGTTGATGCTCAAGTAGCGCGATACACTGCCACCTCGCTCAGTCGCTGTTGATGCTCAAATCAGCTGCCTTTCACGGGCGGAAGTGCCCTCGTTACACGGGATGCACGCTAATTCTAGAAAGTGTGTCAGCCGCCAACTGATGGGTCGAAGACATCCACGATGCTGAGATCGCACGCAGAGTGTCTGCATCGACGCGCCTAGAAAATGTACATGTTAAAATTCATTTTACAGCATTGGTATCTGTAAGAACCAGCCGTAAGCAAAGACAAAAGGAAAAATCGATGTAGCTTGAACTGACATTGTGGCATGAGGTTAACGCTTGTCCTGCTGACATCGCGGTTCTTTCTTCTCCGTCGGAAGTTTTTGATTCATTCATGCCGTCATGGCGGGACATACATCTCTAATGGCAGCAAGAACCTTTCGTGAGTCAAATGCTGCAGGGATGGATGGATGGATGGGGTTTTACGGACTATCAGCCTTTGTAGGCTATGTAAGGCCAATAAGCACGAAAGTCACTAGAAACGTTTAGAGTAAACGCAAATCAAGTCACTATGTCCCTATTTATTCGCCTCTTACGAATCGAGTAGGGAGACGCGGTGGGTCCATTCTGACCTCCGACCCACAGGGGGGCTGCAGGGATGGACGACAACTGTGAGAACTGCCTTGCAATGCAGTTACGTCTACATGCTTTGTATGGAGTATGCATTCCTCTTGCCCTGCACACAGACCCACGATAGAACCCTAACGGTCGCCATGTCATACCCGGTACATTTTCTTCCTCGTTCCTCCCCGGTCTTTCTCTCACGGGTTGTCTGCTTTCGTTTAGAGCAAGAGAGGCTTTCATTACTGAACGTCCCTACAAATTCGTCATGAGCGTGATGTTATTTGATTATGTCAACGACACGGTTCGACATTCACCCAGGCGGTTGTGGATGTGGGGCTGAATGCATTTCAGAGGAAAGAGCATCGGTTAACTGAATTTTTGGGCATTGGATTGGTCAGTCGATTTGACAAGTACGAAACTTTCTTTTTGTTGTTATCGGTCCGCTTGTTCCGTAAAAAACTCAATAGAACACTGAGCCAGCCGACAGTCATGATAAAAGCCTTTCATCCAGTCAGTCAGCGAATGTCATTATAACACTCCTTTGTTTTCCTCCTTCCCTCACTCATGCCACTCCGTCCTGCAGGCAGCACTCACTCGCCACGTCAGAGCGTGGTGGCGCACTGCGCGAGTTGCCGTGCCCTCTGCCCTTCAGCCTGCGTTGCCCTGCACCGCCATGACGTGGACGACTTGCACGTGCACATTCCTCGAGAGCCACGACTCTGTCTCACCTCTGACCTCACGCCTAGGCCTGGGGCCGCCGCAATGTTTGCACACAGGGCATTCAGGCAGGGTATTAGACAGGGCATTAGACAGGACATTAGAAGGACATTAGACAGGGCTTGAAAATTATACTTCAATGAAGTGCGCGGAATACAGGACACAAAGGAAGGTAAATAAGGCAAAGCAAGATTGGCATGAAGGCAAGTCATCAAGACAGAAAATGAAGATGTATCAAGGGAGGCCGTGAAGATAGAACATGAAGATATATCAAGGCAGTGCGGAAAGACAGACAAGACGACAGGGTATGAAGATGTTAGGACATAGTAAGAGGAAGATAGCAAAGCAGATTAAGAAGACAGGGTACGAACATTTTGAGGCAGGGCAAGAAGATGGTTGACATTGAGATTCAAGGAATGATGAGACAAAACATCGAAGATGGGAAGATACTGCATGACGGTGGAGGAGTGATGGCGATGCTTGCTTGTGGACAGTCAACGAATACATGCTGGAGGCAGAGCATCGAGGCAGGGCAGGGAGGGTATGTAGAAAAACCACCACGTCATTCAAATAGGCAGCGCGTGAAGCATGTGCAGGGGGCTGAGGAAGGGAGAAGCAGGGCAAAGAGGGAAAAGCGAAAAACTAGAGGTGATGCAGTAATAATGCAGTATTACCTAACACTCCATAAAAATGTTTATTTGAAAGATTTAGCTATGGCAGTGCCTATGTCTGCAGAGTCAAAGGCTTTCTGCTGTGACAGTTTGTCTATTCGTTTAGTTTAAGGCTTTTGTCCGTTACGGTCTCAGTATCCTCTTAGCTAAAGGCTAGCCTAGAACTGTGGTATCTCGGGTCTCACAAACGGTCTCTCGAGGCGTGTGTGTATGTGTGTGTGTGTGTGTGTGTGTGTGTGTGTGTGTGTGTGTGTGTGTGTGGTTAGGGGTGACGATGAAACTGATTGAGGGCAGGGACAAGAATAGTAGTGGTTGTTCACTCTCCTTCACGCTCTCGTATCTCCGGACACAGCGACAAGCGCTCCCACGGTGAGCTTCCCCTGTCCTGTGCCTCCAACAAAGAGCGGGTGTGTGCATGTGCGTGAGGAGGTGCGTGTATGAGTGCTCGCGTGATTTGGCTGTCGTGTTTACATGCATGCATTCTTCAGAGTATGCTTGTTTTTGCGCGGAAACTCAATGAGCTTCCTGTGCGTGGCAGCACCCCTAGGTCAGTGTTATCGCTATTAGCCTTGAAACAGCTCGTTTAGCGCAGCTTTCAGCGGAAATCAGGCTGCAAACTTCATTGCTATGTGTCTGCAGGTCCGCCCGCTTGAATGTACATTAGACAGACACCAAATGGTGTCTGCGATCGGCATCTTTAAAATACACGGCAACAGACTAGGCCAAGCGCTGTTCTTTCTTCAGGGTTTTTGACGCGCGGATGCAAACATACTATCACGCACGCTGGCACACACACATTTATATGCATATATTCTGTGTACGTTATAGGGGTCGTGTTCACGTTCCATTTTTAAGGGGACGCAGTAATGTTTAGATCGTAATGATGGAGTATAAAAATCGTCATCCCGAGCAGGAACTAAACCACAGCACGTACTGGCCACACACGATTGCCAACAGGTCGAGCTTCTACGTCAAATCCCGATCTTATAAAAGATGCGTTCTTCAGCGTAGTTAGTCGTTCGGGTGCGGTCAGTGACCACTGTAACGTGTTCTGTATAAGAATGGTGCCTTCGCGCTCCGCAGACAGCCACACTACCTCTCATGCAAGAGTACACTGACGCTGGCGAAAGACTAACTACGCTGATGAACGCAACTTTTATCAGATGGAGATTTGGCCTAGTGGCTCCACCTGTTGGCAATCGTGTGAGGCGATTAGGTGCCGTGGTTCAATCCCTGTTCGGGATGACTTGACTTTGTTCTCCACCATGAAGATATGCATACACGCACGCATGCATGTACTCACATTCATTATATGTATGTATGTATGTATGTATTGTATGTGTATTCTTGTTAAGCGCAGATTTCACACCTAGAAGGCATGCTCAATGCGCCACATAGTCACCAAAACAAAGGTTCTTGGCTAAAAAGATGTGTTTTTAGTCCTTTTTAAAAATCTTTTAGACTCGATGACTTTCTGGGTCGTTCTGAAATGTTGTTCCAATACTTTGGGCCAGTGAAGGAAAATGACCTGCTTTTGTTTTTTTCTTCGGAACATCTATGAGTTTTTGACTTGAAGATCTTAAATTTCGCACTGGCTTGTAGTCTTTTAGCAGTTCTTTCAGATAGATAGGAGCATTGTCTGTGAAACATTTGAAGACGATGCGGAGAACCTTACATATGTATGTATGTATGTATATATATATTCATTTGTTTTGCGCCATACATCACATCACACAATGCTCATGGTGCGACAATGTGAAATAAATAAGTCTTGAGGCCAGTTTTGAAGGCAGCCAAACACAGAGCTGACCTCAGTGACTCAGGAAGCCGGTTCCACAGTCTGGGTCCCACAATACTAAATGATCTATCGCCATAGTTTTTCAGTCTCGTTTGTGGGACACGAAGCAGTCGCCGGTTTGAGGATCGGATATTCCTCGTGGGATTATGAAACTCTACCAGCTCCGAGTGGTAGGATGGAGCCTGATCAGTTGCACACTTGAAAACGATGGAAAGAGTTTTAGCTTCGATCGTTGTCGAACTGGTAGCCAATGGAGATCTCGGAGCACTGAAGTCACGTGAGCCCATCTTGGCTGTCGCTTTACCACTCAGTCGGTCTTTCACTCTTTCTTCTACTCTACCTTCTACTCTACCTTCTACTCCACCTTCTACTCTACCTTCTACTCTACCTTCTCGCCGCTGCCACTATTGTCGTGTTTGGTTTTTCTTGTGTGCTTGTATCACCGCAACTCGTAACACAGCAGACCTTATCACTCATACTTTAATACTGCAGCTTGTAACACTGCATTCTTTTACACTGCAGACTTGTGTAACACTGCGGGCTGTAGCGCTGCAGACTTTGGTAACATCGCAGACTGTTACATTGCAGACTTGTATAACGCTGCAGACTAACTGTAGCACTGCAGACTAACTGTAG
>JAWQFJ010029799.1:10000-17500 GCA_034096865.1 Theodoxus fluviatilis | reverse complement strand
GTCAGTCAATCCACTCCATTTTTGCTAATAGGACGTCAGATTACCTGACGTACGGCCCCGTCTGCCCAATGGCTCACAGTTGTTTGTCTGTCCATGGCTGTCAAAGACGAATCCTCGGGTATTTGTGGAGAGCGTAGCCCTCCCTGCACTGGCCGGACAAAGGCCCCGTCCGTCCAACAGCCGGCTGTGAAAAGCAAGGTAATGACCCTGTTCAAATGCGGCTCGAAGTACAGCTGGCCATGATGATCCAAGTTTGATTAGCGGGCAGTCTGCTTGGCCACTCGCCCTCCTACAGTCTCTGTGGTTTTGCCCCATCGTCTGCCTATCTGACTCCGTCTCCCCCCCTCATCCCTGTGTCCGGATATGATAAAAGTGATGGCAGACTTGTGACATTCTAGTCCACTAGAGACTTCGCCTGCCGGCGAAAGTCTCTAGCACAGTTCATATAATAATAATAATAATAATAATAATAATAATAATAATAATAATACAGACTATTTGTACGCACATACCTTCCCTAATAGGCAAGCTCATGGCGTTTACAATGGAAAAAAAATCCACACTCATACAAAGCATTCTAACACTCGCAAACTGTACAGTTGAAATAATTTTTTAAAAATACAATACAATTAATTAAATAGCAGGCAATAAACAAAATACGAAACATAAAAGAGGCGCCTTGTGAAGCACTTCAATGCTCGTCATATCACGCGACGGAAGGTTTCCGTCCGAAATATTCAAATGTAGGTCAATTGAGAGGCTTGTGAGATAGCCCTCTGCTCCCTGACATACGCCGTTAAAGTAGTTTTGAGACTATTTCACACAAAACTCATAAATTACGCTTGTTGAGGCAATAAACAAGAGTTTATGTGATAAAATAAAATGTTTGTGTTGAAATGGAAACACGTTTTGACATCGAAATGATTTCTGTAAACAGTGAGGAAGAAATAGTATCCGGAGCGAACTATTTTTGGCGCAATGCTGTAATGCGAATTGTCAAGTCTATTACGCATTCATTGCGAACTGCGCCAGAGTCACTACAGACTCGGGTTCACAGAATGGACTTGTTACTGCATGCGTTACAAACTTGTTGTACACCCCTCTTCCCTCCCCTGGGTATATGTGTATGAATACGTATCTCGCACACATATGCACGCACACACACACACACACACACACACACACACACACACATATATATATATATATATATATATATACACAGAGAGAGAGAGAGAGAGAGAGAGAGAGAGAGAGAGAGAGAGAGAGAGAGAGAGAGAGAGAGAGAGAGAGAGAGAGAGAGAGAGGAAGTGCTATAATTATAGGCGACATTCCAGTTCAACCTGTGAATCAAATTAATGCCATTATTGTCAGATTTCTGTTCCATTATGCGTATATGGTAAAATACAGCTACATACTCATGTGCTCGCGTATAGTTTTTACGGAAATTAATAAGAATATACTATGATATAGCATAGAGTGTAATTGCACCACGTTCACACACTGTCATTTAGGACCCTTATCTTTTTCTTCTTCTCGATCGCCTATCACACTTGGAGTCCAGATATTGAAATATAATCAGTGGTCCTCTGCAGCGCATCCACCTGCCCGTACAGTTTGTTGTGCAAGGACTCCGCCGTTGGCCAAATCTCTGCCCTCATCAACCCGATGCTCCCGCAGTCCTGTAGGATACGGGCCGTGTCCTGTTCTGCCTCTCCACAAGGACACATAGGGGAGGGCACAACATGCACATTATGATGACAGAGAGCCACAACACAGTTCTCCTCAAGGAGATAGCGACGTAGCCTACTGTTGAACTGCAGTCCTCGTTCTCCGTATTGACAGACACTCACTTACACACGAGTTGAATCGGACCATGTCAGCATGTGTCTCTCGATTTGTCTGTTGGACCTCAGATAGAACAGTCATCTAGACATAGCAGAGGAGAGAGAGAGAGAGAGAGAGAGAGAGAGAGAGAGAGAGAGAGAGAGAGAGAGAGGGAGGGAGGGAGGGAGGGAGGGAGGGAGGGAGGGAGGGAGGGAGGGAGGGAGGGAGGGAGAGATATAGATAGATAGATAAATAGATGATAGATAGATACATATATAGAGAGATAGATAGATAGATAGATAGATAGATAGATAGATAGATAGATAGATAGATAGATAGATAGATAGATAGATAGATAGATAGATAGATAGATAGATAGATAGATAGATAGATAGATAGATAGATAGATAGATAGATAGATAGATAGATAGATAGATAGATAGATAGATAGATAGATAGATAGATAGATAGATAGATAGATAGATAGATAGATAGAGATATAGATAGAGAGATAGATAAATAGATAGAGAGATAGATAAATAGATAGAGAGATAGATAGAGAGATAGACAGAGAGATAGATAGACAGAGATAGACAGCGAGATAGATAGAGATAAACAGAGAGATAGACAGATATATATATATATAGAGAGAGAGAGACAGACATATCAAAACATTTTATTGCCAAAAATGATCAGTATGCATACATACATACACACACATACACACATACATACATACATACATACATACATACATACATACATACATACATACATACATACATACATACATACATACATACATACATACATACATACATACATACATACATACATACATACATACATACATACATACATACATACATACATACATACATACATACATACATACATACATACATACATACAGCTCCACTCACCATGAAGCAGCGTCCTAGCTGGGAGTCCTCGCCCAGGGGACTGCAGCGCATCCGGTCAGTGCATCAAGCAGGGCGGACACGTTCGGACAGCACACACCTCACACCGCACACATCAGTTCCTTTTCCAGAAGTATTTCTCTGCTACAACGCCTCGTCGTCTCTTTCTCTTATAACATCACAACGGATCGCTTTGACACGAACTGCAGGGCGTCCTTGTGCGTGGTTTCATCACAGTGTCACACGGGTCACTGAAACTTCCTTTCTATTACTGCAACGCCTGTCGTAGTTACTTCTGTCACAGTCCATCTGCAGTTGTTCTAACAGCCGTGAACACCTACTCTGATTCACCACCGGGCAGGCTCAAGGCAGGCCCAATGTGTAAACTTCTCTTTTGCCTCGTACACTCCTCTGCTGTCCAGCTACTCCCGCTCACTCCTGAAGTGCTCTGCGCGTGTACACCATAGGCCAGAGCTCACAGCCTCAGGCCGAACCACCTTTCGCTTTCCCAGGAGTCTCCCGCCTGTCAGGCGGCTTCACTGTCCATCAGCCTTCCTCTCTCTCGCTCTGTTCCCGTCTGTGCCGTGGCTGGCGGGAGACTGGGAGTGGAGAGGAGTGGAGTGGAGAGGGAAGGGAGAGAAGGGAAGCAAGGGGAGGGAAGTAAAGGCCCGCCACTGGCTGCACGCCGCTCACTTTCCTACCGCCCTGCCCCTGTAGCGCTTTCTCTACGTCACCCTCTGTCACAGGGGCGGGGCTAGATGCTGGAGAGGGAGGGGTGTGGCTGGGGGTGATGTAAGGTTGGATGGAGGTTATGTAGGGTGGGGGTGGAGACGATGTGGGTGTAGGTGGGTTGTTATGAAAGTGGTGTGGGGTGGATGATGTTGGTGTGCGCTGGGATGGTGAGGGAGTGGAGTTGGATTTTGAGAGTTAGGTAGGGTAGATGTGGGTGTGGAATGGGGGTGGGGGTTGGGAGGATGAGGGCTTGAAAGGAGTGATATGGGGTGGGATGCGACGTTGTGGGGGTTGGATGGGGAATGATGATTGTGTGGGGTGATGTGGACGTGAGTGGGGTATGTGGGGGTCGGAGAGGATGATGTAGGATTTGGAGAGTATGGGTGGGATAGATGTGGTTTCCGCTGAAGGTGACAGACCTGAGTGTCAGTGTAATGGATGCCATGTAGAGATGTGCATCCCGAGGGTGGGGGTATGTTGGAGGTGCTGTGGGAGGTGAGGTTCGAATGGGTGACATGAGACATTCAGGAATACGTGGTGCAAGAGTGAGCGTGGGGTGGGTTGGCGTTTGGTAGTTATCTTGATGGAATGTTTCGACAAAGAGGTGAGGATGGGTTTGGGGTGGGATGGGGTGAGGTAGGGAGGGGGTGGGCGTAGCATGGGGGTGGGGTAATATGGCAGTGATGTGGGAAGAAGTGTGGGAGGACTGGACAAGTGGATGTGGATGTAGAGGGAGAACATGGGTGGATGAAGGATGGAGGGATACACACGGGTACGGCCTGAGTGGCGTTGGAGTGGAGTGGAAAGGGGGGGTGCGATGGAGGGAGGGCAGGGCGTGGAACGGGGGGATGGAGTGGAGTGGAAAGGCAGGATGGAGAGATGGAGTGGAGTGGAAAGGGGGAATGGATTGGAGTGGAAAGGGGGGATGGAGGGAGGGCAGGGGGTGGAAAGGGGGGATGGAGTGGAGTGGAAAGGAGGGATGGAGTGGAGTGGAAAGGAGGGATGGAGGGAGGGCAGGGCGTGGAAAGGGGGGATGGAGGGAGGGCAGGGGGTGGAAAGGGGGGATGGAGTGGAGTAGAAAGGAGGGATGGATTGGAGTAGAAAGGAGGGATGGACTGAAGTGGAAAAGGGAGATGGAGTGGAGTGGAAAGGAGGGATGGCAGGGCGTGGAAAGGGAGATGGAGGGAGGGCAGGGCGTGGAAAGGGGGGATAGAGTGGAGTGGAAAGGGGGGATGGAGTGGAGTGGAAAGGGGGGATGGAGTGGATAAAGTGGAGTGGAAAGAAGGGATGTAGTTGAAAGGGGGGATGGAGGGAGGACAGGGCGGGAAGGGGGGGTGGGGTGGAGGGAGGGCAGGGCGTGGAAAGGAGGGATAAAGTGGAGTGGAAAGAAGGGATGTAGTTGAAAGGGGGGATGGAGGGAGGACAGGCGTGGAGGGGGGTGGGGTGGAGGGAGGGCAGGGCGTGGAAATGGGGGATAAAGTGGAGTGGAAAGGAGGGATGGATGTGGAGTGGAAAGGGGGGATGGAGGGAGGGCAGGGCGTAAAAGGGGGGGATAAAGTGGAGTGGAATGGAGGGATGGAGTGGAGTGGAAAAGGGGGTGGAGGGAGGGCAGGGCGTGGAAAGCGGGGATGGAGGGAGGGCAGGGCGTGGAAAGGGGGGATGGAGGGAGGGCAAACCGTGGAAGGGGGAATGGAGGGAGGCATGGCGTGGAAAGAGGGGATAAAGTGGAGTGGAAAGGAGGGATGGAGTGGAGTGGAAAGGGGGGATGGAGGGAGGGCAGGGCGTGGAAAGGGGGGATGGAGAGAGGGCAAACCGTGGAAGGGGGGAATGGAGGGAGGCAGGGCGTGGAAAGAGAGGATAAAGTGGAGTGGAATGGAGGGATGGAGTGGAGTGGAAAGGGGGGATGGAGGGAGGACAGGGCGTGGAAAGAGGGGATAAAGTGGAGTGGAAAGGAGGGATGGAGTGGAGTGGAAGGGGGGGATGGAGGGAGTACAGGACGTGGAAGGGGGGGATGGAGGAAGGACAGGGCGTGGAAAGTTGCAGCCAGGAGGATGGGCCTACACGAGGTGACCCAGAAGACAAGTGACGGGTGAATAAGTAATGCAGGGTTCAGGGACTGTGCTGTTATCTCTTAACTGTGTCTGTCCATGTGTCTACGTGTACTTCTGTTTCTGCTTTTTCAAGATATACGGAGATGTAGTCTTACTTTCAGGAAGTTTCTCTGGAGACACACACGCACGCACACACGCACGCACACACTCACACACACACACGCACACAGACACACATACAAAACACACACACACACAAAACACACACAAAACACGCGCGCGCGCGCACCCACACACAAAACACGCGCGCGCGCGCACACACATACACACACACTCACGGATGTGCGCTCGCGCACGCACACACACATACGCATGCATACACACATACACACGCAAAGCGAGCGAGCGCGCGCGCGAGAGAGAGAGAGAGAGAGAGGGGGGGGGGGATATATGAGGAGCAGATTTAGTGAAAACTAAGAAGCGAGGCAGTTCCTACAGGAGAGAGGGAAGAGAGGGGGAGGAAGGGAAAAGAAAACCCGATGTGGAGAGGTCACACCGCGGTGCCTGTGGAGCTTGTTTGCTGTGGAAACGTTGTTCTCGTCTCGCCCCGTACGTGTAACAGACGTCATAGCGTGAAACGCCTCGTGAAAAGGACAGTGGGACTGCTTGTGGCGTAGTCAGGTGTCCTGCCAGAGATAGTCAGACGCGTGGAGGTGTTGGGATGCTCTGCCGTGTCTTGCACTGCCTTGCCCTGCCTTGCCCTGCCCTGTCTTGTCTTGTCTTGCCCTGCCCTGTCCAGGTGTGGCGTCTTTGCATCCTTTACAGGTGAGGGTGTCATGGTGGTCTAGCAGGTGCACTGCGTGCATTCGGCAGCGTTGGTCTGAGCTCAGCAACGCTGGCAAGACCTTCGCTGCACTGCAGACGTTGTGGCATTTTCCTAGCCAAAAAAAGGGGTTCGTTTAGAGGACATGCAGTTTACGTGGCTTGAACACGTTGTATACACGTGAGGGTGGAAATGCCTGGTTGCAGAGTTTTTATTGCGTGCAGTTCTCCTGCCTTTCAGATCACATGTTTAGTGTTGTGACTGAATGTGTGGAGAAATGGTGCGAAGGACTGGGCCCAAGCGATCTCATGCAGCTTTTGTTCCCGAATGAGCTTTTCCGCGTTAAAATGACAGGTTTTTATCATTTATACCACACTAGCTGAAGTACCCGACCTTCGACCCGGGTGTTATATGACTATTCAATGACGCTGTTGTTATATCAACAATATAATATTTTAAAAAGATATTCCATTTTAAAATGGGAGAAGTTATATTTTTATAATGAATATTCTTTTTATTATTAAAAAAACAACTTGTATAAGGTTGCTATAATAGGAGAGCCATTTCGCTGTAAGGTATACACTTTACCTTGTCAGAAGACACACACAGTAGGATGTCACTCTGATTACTCCGCGAGTAGCGAAATGACGCTGCTGTTATTGTGACATTATTTTAAAAAAAGAACAAAACAGTTATAAGAAAATCATTAAAGTAGCCTACAAACCATCACCGAGGCGCGCTGATTCCAAATCTGTGCTCGGATATTTTTGGTGATAACTTTTCCTGTTTGGAAGCCTTAAGGGGACAAACAAACAAACAAACACACATACACAAACAAACAAACAGACAGACACACATGCTGAAGTGAACAGCAAGATACTGGACAGAGGCTACGGCTTCGGAGTTTTGTCTAGCTTTTATTGTGGGTGAGTCTTCTCAAAATGATCATTCACCTGCTTTGAGTGAAATTGTATGTGTCTTCTCATTTGACGCTTCACACTAATTTTGCTTTGCCTGTGATTGGAGAGTACTTTCCTAGATGTTAATACATCATTGAACAGCGTATCGAAGCTCTGCAATTCTGTCAGTGGTGGGGAACCATTTGTCTTCCGGAATGTGCTCCGGCTCTAACATTTGTTGGCACTTC
>JAWQFJ010029799.1:0-5000 GCA_034096865.1 Theodoxus fluviatilis | reverse complement strand
GTCCGGAAACAGCGCCTTTCGAAATGTCTTAAAAGCGCGCTATGAGGATCCCAAAAGCTGCGGGTTCGAAAATAGTAGCATATCCATCGTCCCAGAGACGGAACCCATCGCATTTGTTCGCAGTTATTGTTCATAGTTATTGTTCATAGTTATTGTTCATAGTTATTGTTCATAGTTATTGTTCATGCGGATCATGGGATGTGGCATTTTTTCCACACTGCGACCTCACCTCCCGGCTGCGTACTATAGATTTCTATTAATTCTTAATGTCTCGAGTTTTGTTGTCAAAACACCGGACATATATATCTATGCTTAAGTTTCTTTATTTTCTAGATATCTGTAGTTGTTTAAAGGAAACGTCCAAAAACGCATTATTTGAATATTGAGCAAACGATGCACACTTTTAGGAATATCACATATCTTTTTGGGGTACGAAATAAAGTGCTCTCGTCGGATCAAATACTGCGTGGTTTTGCTCTAGAATTATGCGTGCTTTCTGGACAAGCGAGAGTCATTAACCGTTGCGAAAACACGTAATTTAGGGAGGTCATCAGTGAGGTGGTAATGGAGATTAGAGGTGAAGTGTGCCACCTTGTCCTCCAGTGACAGGGTAGTTTGGAAATGAGTCCGTGTTTCATTCTAGTGCTGGTCGATAGTATTACTATGCTTTCCTGTGTGTCATTTGGACTTCGTGTGTGCCGAAAACCCGAGGCTGATGTATGGCGTTTAGCGTGAATAAATGCTGACTTTTTTCATGATTTTATTTCTCTTCGGCCATCACCTGCACGTGTCCAGGCGTGACTGTGTTCAGTCATTATACTTGTAAAGGAACACATACGGATCGTGTTAACGTCCCCTTTTTTGTACAGGGCACATATGTGTTTTCGATCATAGTGTTGGAAAGCAGCAGTGAAGTCATTGCGAGCAGGGACTGTACCACGGTACCAAATCGCCTTGCACAATCACCAGTAGCTCCTTTACAAGTAAGATGATACCTTTGCGCTCCCGCAGAGCAGTCACATTACCTCCCCTGCATGTGTACTGCAGTCACATTACCTCCCCTGCACGTGTACTGCAGTCACATGACCTCCCCTGCATGAGTACTGCAGTCACATTACCTCCCCTGCACGTGTACTGCAGTCACATTACCTCCCCTGCACGTGAACTGCAGTCACATTACCTCCCCTGCACGTGTACTGCAGTCACATTACCTCCCCTGCATGCGTACTGCAGTCACATGACCTCCCCTGCACGTGTACTGCAGTCACATTACCTCCCCTGCACGTGTACTGCAGTCACATGACCTCCCCTGCATGAGTACTGCAGTCACATTACCTCCCCTGCATGAGTACTGCAGTCACATTACCTCCCCTGCATGAGTACTGCAGTCACATTACCTCCCCTGCATGAGTACTGCAGTCACATTACCTCCCCTGCATGAGTACTGCAGTCACATTACCTCCCCTGCATGAGTACTGCAGTCACATTACCTCCCCTGCACGTGTACTGCAGTCACATTACCTCCCCTGCACAAGTACTGCAGTCACATTACCTCCCCTGCACGTGAACTGCAGTCACATGACCTCCCCTGCATGAGTACTGCAGTCACATTACCTCCCCTGCATGAGTACTGCAGTCACATTACCTCCCCTGCATGTGTACTGCAGTCACATTACCTCCCCTGCATGTGTACTGCAGTCACATTACCTCCCCTGCACAAGTACTGAAGTCCCATTACCTCCCCTGCATGAGTACTGCAGTCACATTACCTCCCCTGCACGAGTACTGCAGTCACATTACCTCCCCTGCACGTGTACTGCAGTCACATTACCTCCCCTGCATGAGTACTGCAGTCACATTACCTCCCCTGCATGCGTACATTGACCACAGGCAAACGACTAACTACGCTGATAAACTCGACTTTTTCAAAGATCGGGACATACTGTAGTGGCTCGACCTGGTGGTAAAAGTGCGAGGTGACTGGGTGCCGTGGTTCAATCCCCGCTCGGGATGACCTGTCTGCTATTTTCCGCCACTACGATCTATGTCCGATCGGAACTGCAGCGCGTAAATACTGTGCGTCTTACGGAGGATCCTCATCCGCCGTGACCTACTGGCAGCGAGCCAACCTGCCCGAGTTCCGGAAGTCCATGGCGATTTCTCGTGTGATTTTGATGTAAAAGGTAAAGGTGTGTTTTTATATAGCGACTTATAACCCATGTCTGGGTCTCAAGTCTCTTTACACTTTACCCCCTATATGCAGCGATCCACTTGACCTTGATATGTCTTGGGTCAGTTGTGTTCGCTGGGCAGTCCGCACTGACGTCATCAGGGGAGCTTGTCTAGATGGTTTTGGTTGGTAACAAAACATGAACAGTTTATTAATACATACAATCCATCTGCAGGTCTGATCGGCAGTCGAAGTGATTGATGCCAATATTTGAATATAGTGTTACCAGCCGACCTTACTTGTAGAAAATATATTGAAGTTTTTGTGAAAATGTAGACAGCTGAAATATCAGGTTTGTGAGAGGCGGGCAAATCAGTAAATAAACTGTTCCGTCATACAAACGGTTTAAATAAATGAAGATGAAATGAATAGAACGCACAATAATTAATTGAATAGCAAGCTACACATGACGTCTGTTCCCGTCGTTCAATGTGTCCTTGGAAGTTTAATAAAAAAAAGTGACCGAAAAAAGAAATTCTTCTTGCGCTCGTTTACAGAGTTTGCATTGCGGCTCCGCGACATAGTAGAAGAGCATCGTGCACAGTGATTAATCCTGTGCCTCGTTGTACTCAGACGAAAGTAAGGACGACCTAGTTTGCCCCATTGTTGTTGGCCATCGACTTACGTACGACCGAGAAATCCTTTCCCCCTCAATCGATGTTTCCGCACTGTGTCGCATGATTGCAAGCGGCAACAACAAACGGGCTTTCTGCATAATGCATTTATTTCAAGAGGTGTGTTTGTTTAGAGAAAGAGGACATTGATCGAGAGTAACAAAGGATTGGGTTCGTTAGATCCTGTTTTGTTCCAAGACATATCTACATGTATGTTGTTTCATTTGTGAGGGGAGGGGAGGGAGGGGAGGGGAGGGGAGGGGAGGGGGGCAGGCAGTAGGATGAAGCTGGATCCCTCTGTACCGAGGCACTAATGGCGTGTTGCAAGGAAGGGCTGCAGTTTGACTGGCAGTGTCTGGAGAGGCTGAAGAGGCTTTTGAGGGAAAGACGCCTTTTTGTGTCTGCAAGTGTTCCTAGCCCCAGGGTCAGACCTGCAGACAGCGCGCCTCCACTGTAATTCTTTTTTTTTCCCTGGCGTAAAACTCTGGCCAGATGCGGGATTTCCACCCACATTCCCACTTCGCTTACCTTTTCCCTCTTCTCCGCGCTCTCTCTCTCTATCGCTCTCCATCACCGTTGCCTAACCTTTTCTCTCCACTCCCTGTGCATCTCATGCCCTTCCAGCAGCCATCAGGGCAGTCTTGGCGTGTGCCGTGGAAGTCTCCTACCCGCGCGTGGTGTCACTACATCAGGCAGCCACTATTTCAGCTTCCCAGTCCCTGGGGACTCTCGCTGCCGACCCTCATCCCACCCTGGAGCTCTGCCATGCTGCTCAGGGAGCACTGCGATCCGAGTGGGGAGCATCGGCTCGTTGCAGATGAACTGATTGGCGTCTGTAGACACGGCCTTTCTGTCTGCACAGAGAACATTGGCTTCTGTACTGGAGGCACAGGAGTCTATACAGAAAACGTTTTTTCTCTGTCTTTGGAGCATTGGATATGCATAGGCGTCCTTGAAGTAGATCTTTAGTGGACGTCCAGGAAGCACTGCCTTTTGTTTATGGAGCACTGGGTCGTTTACAGGAAACATACTGTATATGCGCTCTTGCCAGTGAACACAGGCACATGAAGGAGGACCATCGTCCTCGGTGTATGGAGCGTTGCTTTTTGTGTGTGGAACAGTGAGTGTTCAAGATCATCTACCGCATTTTTCACGAGGAGCACTGGCGTCTGCAGAGGCACTATGCATAAGCATTTGAATTTGTACAAGAAGCATTAGGATCCGTACAAGAAGCATTGGGGTCTTTCTGGAGAGATTTGGATTCTGCTAGGGTCCACTGTTGACGTGAGTGGAATGGAACATTGCTCTCTGTGCATGGACTCTAGCGGTCAGTACGACAAATGTGGTCATTTTCCCAGCCATGGGAAGGAACACTGCAGTGACCCTGCTGAACCCCATTGAGAGAGAACTCGCCTACGGCGTCGCCATTGGCAACGCATTGGGCAATCGTCGCGAAGACCAATTTCTGGCATTTATGACGCCATTAAAGTGCGTCCCAAGACACTTGCATTGATTGAAATGGAACGATTTAGAGCGCAGCATGCTTTGAGTACCATTCACTATGAACGGTTCTATTAACTCACCGTCACGGCCGGTGCAGGGAGGGAGGGAGTAAGAGAGAAAGAGGTAGGGGGAGAGGGGGGAGAGAGAGAGAGGAGGGAGAGGGAGGGAATGGGGGGAGGGAGAGGGAAGGGAGAGAGAGGGAGGAGGGGAGGGAGAGGGGGGGGCGGGAGGGGAGGGAGGGGAGGGGGGGAGGGGAAGGGGAGGAGGAGGGAGGGCGGAGGAAGAGAGGAGGGAGGGAGAGAGGGAGGGATGTAGGGGGAGGGAGGAGGGAGGGAGGAGGGAGGGAGGGGAGGGTGGGAGGGAGGAGGGAGGGAGGGAAGAAGGGAGGAGTGGGGGAGGGAGGGAGGGAGGGAGGGAGGGAGGGAGGGAGGGAGGGAAGGGAGGGCGGGAGGAAGCAGAGGTCTTTGGACGTTGAGAGCAGGGCCTAATTGTTGTATAGTTTGAATCTCGCGGCGTGCCAGAGGTTGCACACGCGTTTCTGATGCGTTCCGATCATGTTTGTGAATACATTACGGTGTAAATTGTAATAAAATGATTTGCTGCAATAATGGGGTGTTTTGGGCTTTGTTTTTGTAGCAGGCGTTGTGAAATCG
>JAWQFJ010029796.1:15000-19630 GCA_034096865.1 Theodoxus fluviatilis | reverse complement strand
GTTTGAACACATGTTTTTTTGTAACAAAAATTGTCCCCTGTATTAATAGATATTGGGAAAATCATCTGTCGATAAGATTAGATCTGGGAAACCTCTGTAATCTAATTGTAGAAAGCCGTGAACCAACTGTCCAATCGGCATGGCGCAACAAATCTTTTGGCACAAAAATCACGTCAGATCTATTAATATTGTCCAATGAAAGTATCGACGCATGTTCTATGTTTGGACACACATTTTTTGTTGCGATAGACCTTAGTAAGAAAAGCAGGCATGGTGGCATAGACATTACATTTTACTCGCTGTGCTTCTTCAGGCCTATGCTCCCCCTGTGGGTTAGGGGTAAGAATTGACCTACTGCGTCTCCCTAAGCGATTCTAAAGAGGCGAATAACTAGGAAAACTGTGACTTGATTTGCATTTACTCTCAACTGTTCGAGTGACTTTCGAGCTTAATGGCCTTACATAGCCTACAAAGGTTGTAGGCCATAAAACTCCATTCATCCATCCACCTATCCATCTTCAGGCCAATGACAGTTTCTCAGTGGTGTACTCGGGAGGCAGGGACAGACAGATTTGGGCAACAGACATCCGGAACAGCGACAACCGCACTCTCATCTGCGAGGAGCGAGCCCCAGTTCTAAAGGTGAGTGCCACATGTTGATTTGTGCTGCACAGACATGCAGCAGCATTACCGTGTGTCCTGTGCAGTGTTTGTCCAAATGTGTCTTGCATTTGCAGCCATGAGTCTCTATGTAGGACTGTGAAAACATCACGGCTGTGATGAGCAAGAGTGAGTGACACAGAGTCGATCTTCACCTTTGCAGTCATCTGCTCTTTTTCTGTCTGCTGAGGTGTGGCGTTTGTGATTCTGCTGTGTCATCTGTTTGTATTAAAAGTACAAAATAAACAAGCAAACAAATATACGTATGTGACCCATTTTCACAAACTGAGTCTTAACTCGCAAAAAAAAAGAAGAGATTTTGAGTTATTTATATTTTCATAATCTGCAAAAATGTATCTTTCATTTCATATAAAAGTCAAACTTCTACGCCAAAAACTGTTCAAATTATGCTCTCTCAAAGAGAAGTGGTGTGCTGACTGCTATTTTGATAAATCAACAGTCACAGATTTAGCAACTTTATCCACAGTTTTTCCTTACCAGTGGGCTTTTTTAGAGCATGCATCAGCTCAACATTTGGCAGGTTGGTAGAGAAAATCTATTTCCTTTCCCTATATAACATCATGGCATCTATTAATGGTTACCGAAGGAAAACAACCGGCAAAAATGGGCTAATTGAGATGAAGCAAATCTTTTTCTGCTAATGGGTAGGTGCAAAAAAGTGCACCTTTTGGTGTTTTTTAAGATAAAAAGAAACTTTCCAACATTCGATGATGAAAATTAAGTTTATATAGGATTCAATTTTGCCAAAACGTCAAAATGCACAAAATCCACCATTATCACCTTTGTGATTTTACTGCTTGCGAGTTAAGACTCAGTTCGTGAAAACGGGTCACATATGTGCACACACTTACAGTGTACACACACACACACACACACACACACACACACACACACACACACACACATATACACACACACACATTCATACACACACACACACTCACATACACACACACACACACACACACACACACACAGACCCTCCCCTCCCCATCCCATTCCCCCACCCTACCCCAATCACCTCAACTTTTCAACTGTAAAGAGTTCTATATTCCCACTTACACCTGTATTGTTTGTTGACATGTCTGTCTGTCTGTCTGTCTGTCTGTCTGTCTGTCTGTCTGTCTGTCTGTCTGTCTGTCTGTCTGTCTGTCTGTCTCTCTCTCTCTCTCTCTCTCTCTCTCTCTCTCTCTCTCTCTCTCTCTCTCTCTCTCTCTCTCTCTCTCTCTCCATGATTAGCCCATAGTATAAGTGACACAATACTAATGTTGTGAAACAAAGCTGTCTCCGTGGACGTGTTCACTGCGTGGCTCTGCGCCATGGGAAGGTTGCAGGGAGGTTTGTAAGTCTGACCCTTGTTTCAACCCTGGCAGATGGAGCTGGTACACAGCGACCCACCCTCCCTGTGGGTAGCCACCACCGACTCCAGCATCCGCAACTGGGTGAGTTGCCACTTGCATTACCTCTCCCAACACAGTGTGATCCCATACTGCTATTTCCTCGCCGCCATTCCTATACTGCCCCTTGCTGCTGTTCCTACACTGCCCCTTGCTGCCATTCCCACACTGCCCCTTGCTGTCATTCCCACACTGCCCCTTGCTGCCATTCCCACACTGCCCCTTGCTGTCATTCCCATACTGCCCCTTGCTGCCATTCCCATACTGCCCTTGCTGCCATTCCCACACTGCCCCTTGCTGTCATTCCCACACTGCCCCTTGCTGCCATTCCCATACTGCCCCTTGCTGTCATTCCCATACTGCCCCTTGCTGCCATTCCCACACTGCCCCTTGCTGCCATTCCCATACTGCCCCTTGCTGCCATTCCCATACTGCCCTTGCTGCCATTCCCATACTGCCCCTTGCTGCCATTCCCACACTGCCCCTTGCTGCCATTCCCATACTGCCCCTTGCTGCCATTCCCATACTGCCCCTTGCTGCCATTCCCATACTGCCCCTTGCTGCCATTCCCATACTGCCCCTTGCTGCCATTCCCACACTGCCCCTTGCTGCCATTCCCATACTGCCCTTGCTGCCATTCCCACACTGCCCCTTGCTGCCATTCCCATACTGCCCCTTGCTGCCATTCCCATACTGCCCCTTGCTGCCATTCCCATACTGCCCCTTGCTGCCATTCCCACACTGCCCCTTGCTGCCATTCCCACACTGCCCCTTGCTGCCATTCCCATACTGCCCCTTGCTGCCATTCCCACACTGCCCTTGCTGCCATTCCCACACTGCCCCTTGCTGTCATTCCCACACTGCCCCTTGCTGCCATTCCCACACTGCCCCTTGCTGCCATTCCCACACTGCCCCTTGCTGCCATTCCCACACTGCCCCTTGCTGCCATTCCCACACTGCCCCTTGCTGCCATTCCCATACTGCCCCTTGCTGCCATTCCCATACTGCCCCTTGCTGCCATTCCCATACTGCCCCTTGCTGCCATTCCCACACTGCCCCTTGCTGCCATTCCCATACAGCTCCTTGCTGCCATTCCCACACTGCCCCTTGCTGCCATTCCCATACTGCCCCTTGCTGCCATTCCCATACTGCCCCTTGCTGCCATTCCCATACTGCCCCTTGCTGCCATTCCCACACTGCCCTTGCTGCCATTCCCACACTGCCCCTTGCTGCCATTCCCATACTGCCCCTTGCTGCCATTCCCACACTGCCCCTTGCTGCCATTCCCACACTGCCCCTTGCTGCCATTCCCACACTGCCACTTGCTGCCATTCCCACACTGCCCCTTGCTGCCATTCCCACACTGCCCCTTGCTGCCATTCCCACACTGCCCCTTGCTGCCATTCCCACACTGCCCCTTGCTGCCATTCCCATACTGCCCCTTGCTGCCATTCCCACACTGCCCCTTGCTGCCATTCCCACACTGCCCCTTGCTGCCATTCCCACACTGCCCCTTGCTGCCATTCCCATACTGCCCCTTGCTGCCATTCCCATACTGCCCCTTGCTGCCATTCCCACACTGCCCCTTGCTGCCATTCCCACACTGCCCCTTGCTGCCATTCCCATACTGCCCCTTGCTGCCATTCCCTTACTGCCCCTTGCTGCCATTCCCATACTGCCCCTTGCTGCCATTCCCACACTGCCCCTTGCTGCCATTCCCACACTGCCCCTTGCTGCCATTCCCATACTGCCCCTTGCTGCCATTCCCTACTGCCCCTTGCTGCCATTCCCACACTGCCCCTTGCTGCCATTCCCACACTGCCCCTTGCTGCCATTCCCTTACTGCCCCTTGCTGCCATTCCCACACTGCCCCTTGCTGCCATTCCCTTACTGCCCCTTGCTGCCATTCCCACACTGCCCCTTGCTGCCATTCCCACACTGCCCCTTGCTGCCATTCCCACACTGCCCCTTGCTGCCATTCCCACACTGCCCCTTGCTGCCATTCCCTTACTGCCCCTTGCTGCCATTCCCACACTGCCCCTTGCTGCCATTCCCACACTGCCCCTTGCTGCCATTCCCACACTGCCCCTTGCTGCCATTCCCACACTGCCCTTGCTGCCATTCCCATACTGCCCCTTGCTGCCATTCCCACACTGCCCCTTGCTGCCATTCCCATACTGCCCCTTGCTGCCATTCCCATACTGCCCCTTGCTGCCATTCCCACACTGCCCCTTGCTGCCATTCCCACACTGCCCTTGCTGCCATTCCCATACGCCCCTTGCTGCCATTCCCATACTGCCCCTTGCTGCCATTCCCACACTGCCCCTTGCTGCCATTCCCATACTGCCCCTTGCTGCCATTCCCACACTGCCCCTTGCTGCCATTCCCACACTGCCCCTTGCTGCCATTCCCACACTGCCCCTTGCTGCCATTCCCATACTGCCCCTTGCTGCCATTCCCATACCGCCCCTTGCTGCCATTCCCACACTGCCCCTTGCTGCCATTCCCACACTGCCCCTTGCTGCCATTCCCACACTGCCCCTTGCTGCCAT
>JAWQFJ010029796.1:5000-10000 GCA_034096865.1 Theodoxus fluviatilis | reverse complement strand
TGGAGGCGTACAGTCGTGTGCAAGTGTCACAGCGGTGGGCTGTTGTCTTGATTGCGGGGGATGCAGTTCAGTGTCTTTTGTCTCCTAAAGTCCTGTGGCATTCTTGCTGGTTCTTTTCAAAAGCAACGGAGGCTTTCCGAATGATCGATCTCCGTGGTCACAGAGTAAACCTACTGAACGACAGCATTTTATACTAAGACAATGTTGTGGTTTAGTTAAACAGATGGATGTAGGTTCCAAATCAATCAGTAACTCTATATTGGCATATTTAAATCCTCTCACTTTAATTGGCTCCTCCTTTGGGTTGGGGTTTAAAGGAGTAGATCCGTGTCTCCCTACACAATTTCTAAAAGGCAAATAAATAGGGACATTGTGACTTCATTTGCGCTCTCTCTCTCTCTCTCTCTCTCTCTCTCTCTCTCTCTCTCTCTCTCTCTCTCTCTCTCTCTCTGTGTCTGTCTCTCTCTCTGTCTCTGTTTATCTCTCTCTCTCTCTCTCTCTCTCTCTCAGGGGATGGGATTGGATTTGTTTGTTTGTTTTCTTGTTTTAACAAGGGCTGGATGTACGATAGGCAGTTATGCCTAATTCGTGTATTTCCCTTGAAAAATAAAGTGTAATCAATCAATCAATCTCTCTCTCTCTGTCTGTCTCTATCTCCCTCCCTCCCTCCCTCCCTCCCTCCCTCCCTCCCTCCCTCCTCCCCCCCTCCCCTCCCTCCCCTCCCTCCACTCCCTCCCTCCCTCCCTCCCTCCCTCCTTCCGATCGTCTCGCTCCCTCCCTCTCTCTCTCTCTCTCTCTATTCTCTCTCTCTCTCTCTCTCCTCTTCTCTCTCTCTCTCTCTCTCTCTATCTCTCTCTCTCTTCTCTCTCCTCCCTTCTCTCTCTCTCTCTCCCCCCCCTTCTCTCTCTCTCTCTCCTCTCTCTCTCTCTCTCTCTCTCTCTCTCTCTCTCTCAAAATATTGATATCTAAGGATGAACAATTCAATTTTTTGCACTAAGTGACAAATGATCGAATTCAAAAAATTAATTTCATCGTCATAACTTTTTAAAAAATTCATCTGCAATGCGTAGCATCACGTGATCATGCAGTCTGAACATAGCGGTTGACAAAGCCAAGGTTCATTTGATGCTAGGCATTTGCATAATTTTCCTTGTTGTAAGGGGCATTTGCATACTTTTCCTTGTTGTAAGGGGGGAGGATCGATTTCGGAGAACTACACTTAGTTTCATAGCTTTTGTATTTTTTTAATACGATTTTTCAAAATACTTTTAATTTCCTGCAATTCCATCATCATCATCATTGTCATTGTCATTATCTTAATCATCATCATCATCGTCATCATCTTCATCATCATGATCATCATCATCATCATCGTCGTCATCATCGACATCATCGACATCATCATCGACATCATCATCATCATCATCATCATCGACATCATCATCAACATCATCATCGACATCATCATCATCATCATCATCATCATCATCATCATCATCATCATCATCATCATCATCATCGACATCATCATTGTCGTCATCTCTCACTGTGTTCCAGGCACGGAAGGTGGAGGACCTGGGTCAGGTGGATCTGGAGGAGGAGATCAAAAAGCGGTTCAAACTGGTCTTTGTCCCAAACTGGTTTTCTGTCGACCTCAAAACAGGGGTGAGTTTTCCAGCAGACACAGGACACCTGTTCAGGAGGGAGAGAAAGATAGAGAGAGAACGAACGAACAACGAACAAAATAGTTTATTTGTTAGGCCTCCGGCCTGTCACAATGTTTACAAGTTTGCCTCATCGGCAGTTGTAATTTCTACGGCTTCTTGTCTACGCTTTAAAGCATAGTACAAATACATAGCTATTGATCTTATTATGTAATGATCACGATCAGAAAATAAACGTCCAACATTTCTCAAGTCAGTGATGTTGTACAAATATTTCTGCCTAAGCTCTTCATATACCGGGCAGACATAGAGCAAATGAAATTCGCATTCAAATTCATCCCTACAGGCAGGACAAACATACAATGCATCTGGATTGTCGGGATTGAAACGCAATTTGTGAGGGTATAATTCACTAAATCCGGAACGGAACTGTATGTACACGTCTCGAAAAGGTATTTTATCCAGCGCATACAGGTAATTCTCTCTTCCCCATCTTAGCTTTATCTGACAATAAAAGCTGTACCTAGCACTGCTTAGCAATGCCCGTTTCCAGTCATTACAAAATTCAAGGATCAAACAGCTTTTCAGTTCCTTAATAAATTCTCTTTCATTTTGTACACTTTGACTCAGCCACTCTCTTTCAAAACTGTGTTTACACAACATTTTCATTTGATATGCCCAGTTTTCTTGGTTAGAATTCATCTGCATTTTGTATATCATATGTGGATATCTGAAACGTTCCATACAGAGTAAACGCAACCAGAACCTTACTGAACGTATGATTGCATTTACCTGAAGTGGATACCTACCAGTTTCTCCATAAACAATTAGGTTTGGTGCCTTTATAGGTAGATTTAAGAATCTTTTCAATATGTCCAAGTGTACCCTTTCTATTAAAGAACAGTTACACAGACCCCACACTTCTGAGGAATATAACACTATACTGAGAACTTGAGCGACAGTTACCATTATTTAGGTTTCCTGTGCGAGCATTGAAATCTCCGCATACCATCACCAAACAATCGGGATAATCCGAGTATACTTGAAACAAACAATTTTCCAACTCCTTAATACCGCTAGTCACATTAGCCGCCAAATAGTAAGGGGAATCCATAGGAGGCAAGTACACACATACCAATATAACATCTCTATCGCAGTAAAGATGATTCTTAGAGACCTTGAAAATAAGGACGTTGTCACAGTGGCATGGAGCTGCAGTTACAAAACGGATAACAGCATGGCTAATGCAACATATCACACCCCCTGACCTCCGACCTCTCTCTGAAAGCTTCCGAGCAGGAGCAACAAAACAGACAAAATGCGTATTCATAAACACATTATCAAACTGTTCCACAAAAGTCTCAACCAGACAAACAAAAAGAAATCGACAGAGATAATTAAAAAAGTCAGGGTCATCAAATTCTGACAGAATCCCATTGACATTCCAAGAAAGGTGTTTGAACATACCTATTCCTGTACTGTGGCAGTCTGACGTGACGCGGCTTTGACCTCCCCCCTAGGCGACGGCGGCGTTTGCTTGCGACATTGACCTGGCTGCCGATCGTGTCTGGACGCGGTCGTTTCGCCCCAGCCGATCGGGCACCACGTTCAGCTGGCCACCTCTGAAGTAGGCGTGGTTGCCTGCCTCCTGGGCTTCTCTTAGCTGTCGGCGTTGCTGCTCCGTCCTATCGCTCGAAACCCCTATCCCTTGAGCCTTTAACTTGTCTCTACACCCGATGATGGCAACTTGTCGGAGCTTCTGTTGAGGCAGGCAATTAGGGGTCGAGTCTTGTCCGGAGGGCTTCCCAATGCGGTGAGCTCGGCGTAAGTCCCTCAGTTCCAGGCTTGTGGGCAGGACCTCGTTGACAATATCGAGAAACTTCTGCTCACAGTCTCGGAAGGACTCTTCTTGCGGCTCAGGCACGTTGTAGAGAATGACATTATCCATGCGAGAGCGTCGTTCCTGGCCTTCAATTCTCTCTTCGGCCTTGTTGGCTCTCGTAGTCGCTTCTGCCAGCCTGTCTTCGAGATGGTCTATCAGCTCTTCTTGTGAATCAAGCTTCTTCCTAATCTCCTTAAGTTCTTCTTGGAAGTCTTCGAACTTGCGTTGCAGGCCTTGCACTTCACATCGCAGCACTTTCATCTCCTCTAAAATTGCTGCTGTCGCAGTCTCCTGTCTTCTGTCCCAATCTGCGTTGAGAACTTTCAGTGCCGCTTCCAGGTCTTTCTTCTCGATCCCCGGTCCCGGATTCTCCTCCACCGTGCCCGACGGGAGGAGGAGGAAGGAAAGGTCATGGTGGTTATGTATGCGGATTCCGCCTATTCCCATGCAGTGAAAAAAGTGAACTGTCGATTCGCCTATCCAGCAGTTGTCCACCAGACAGCGAGAGGCACGTGGGAGTGTAGAGTTCATCACGTGCACGCTTTCCATTCCCACGATGGCCGTGCCTGAAATCATCGCACCTAGACTAGAGATCGCCAAGTTCAACACAAGTCCAAGAACTAGGCCAAGCATGATCGCCACGGTGAAAATGCCCGCACATGCCTGCACATGCCCGCACATCACTCAGCGAGTTGCGGCTCACACATAGTTCACCGCCAACAGCATGCCTCGCATGAAGTCCAATTCTTGCACGGTATGCTTCGCGGTCAATGCACATCTCAAAACAAGAGTTTATCAAATCCGGAAGAAAGAAAGAATGAATGAATGGAAAAAAAACAACTCAACAACACACCCACATAATCGCCACCAGAGCGCAAAATATACACAGCTCTCGCCTACTAAATAATAGTTCCAAGATAAACCCAGCGAGAGATTCCAAACATGTGCTGTTGTCTCCGAATCGCAGAGGCGAATGAACAAGTGTGATTTCGTTTGAACATAGCACACAAGGAAAAATCGCACAAGTCACATGAGTCTTTAAGCAAAAAAGGGCACCAATTCCCCAATAGCTGATCTGCACACCAAAGAGTCTCAAAACCTACATGTTAGCGTCCCTCTCTCGCCTGTTATGGCAGGCAATCAGACCGAGGCAGTTCCAAGCACAGCGAACACAACCCGCCCAAGCCGGGTCACAAACGTCAAAACTGGATACTCAATAACGATAAAATTCTCTAAAAGCTCGAAAAGAGCACAGCAAAGAGTTGTACAATACCACGTAGCTATCTCTGTCCAGATAAGGTGGGTGAACAAGGATTACTTGGTTCCAAAGCGCACAAGGGAACACAGTATAGGCCGAGACTCGCTGGAGTATAACAAAACACGTCTGCACTGGATGACGACTCTATTGGAAGTGAAAGAGAGAGAGAGAGAGAAAGAGAGAGAGAGAGAGAGAG
>JAWQFJ010029796.1:0-2500 GCA_034096865.1 Theodoxus fluviatilis | reverse complement strand
AGACAGGCTAAGACTCTACTCGCTTGTTGAAACCATGTCTTTAGACAGGCTGAGACTCTACTCGCTTGTTGAAACCATGTCTTTAGACAGGCGGAGACTCTACGCGCTTGTTGTAACCATGTCTTTAGACAGGCTAAGACTATTCGCTTGTTGAAACCATGTCTTTAGACAGGCTGAGACTCTACTCGCTTGTTGAAACCATGCCTTTAGACAGGCGGAGACTCTACTCGCTTGTTGAAACCATGTCTTTAGACAGGCGGAGATGGGCGAGCATGCTTTGGGGTTGGACTATGTGCGAGGCGCAGTGCCGTGGTTCTATCAATGGGATGGAGAAATCTGGGTTTATTGAAATTAAGACAAGGGAGATAACCATGAATTCAGTTGCTGACTGCACCTTGTAAAGGGATCGCAAACAATCAGACTTCCCCCTAGTTTCAGCCGTAACCTTCAGAGTGGAGACTGCGTGAAGTGCACAAGACCATTTATCAGCAAAATTTACAACGCGAAATGTATGTTTTTGTAAAAACTCAGTAGGGGATGGCACTTCCTAGACTGGGTCACTGTACACAGGTTTTCAGTTCAGTACCTGATAAACCCCCCATTTTACATCATCTAAAACCCTGGTACAAAGTTTCCAGTTTTTCACCGCTGTGGTCTGGTTTGTGTTGGTGCCGGGCTCTAAGCCGCGTTGTTACCATCATATATATACACACACATATACATATATATAGGTACACATAAATACACATATACACACACACACACATATACATACACATATAGGTACACATAGATACACATAGATACACATAAACACACACACGTATACACACATGTACACATAAATACACATATACACACACATATTTACACACATACGTACACATATAGGTACACATAGATACACATAAACACACATATACACACACATATAAGTACACATAAATACACATATATACACACATATTTACACACATATACGTACACAGATAGGTGCACATAGATACACATAAACACACACATATACACACACATATAGGTACACATAAATACACATATACACACATATATACATACACATATTGGTACATATAAATACACTTATACACACATATAAATACACATATATATACATATGCATTAATACACATACACACATACATACACACACATACACAAACACACACATATACATTCACTCAGATGGACACATAAATACACATATGCATATACTCGCACCTTACATACACATATAAGCACATATATACATGCACATATACATAAGTGAAAACATTTGTTGATGGGGGCTCATATTATGAAGACCATCTGTTGCCTCTCACTGTTGTGAGTTTCTTGCCACTATATATATATATATATATACATATACAGAGCTGCCAACCCACCATCATGCCAAAGAGTAGCATCCAGAGGTTTTTGGAGTAGCATTTAAGAAATAGGCGTAGCACACAAGCACAAGAAGGAAAATGGCGATGTTTGCGCAGACGCAAAGCGCTGAACTGCCGGCGGGGGTTAGCGGGGGGTAGCGGGGGGTCGGGGGGTCTACGTCACGGTCAAAAGTCCAGTTCGAAGCTTTGAAAAATCGTAGTTTTTCCCTGACGATCATAGCAGCGTATGTATGTTGTTCGTCCGTCGAGTCGACGAGGACCACTCTAGTCATCCGGGGGGTTGCTGGGACTGGTTCTGTCTGTGTGTGCGCAGATGGCTAACGAGGCCGATCCTGGCACGGAAGGTTCGGGAACAGAAGGGACATGGGACAAGTGGGAATTTCTTCTTTTTGTCTTTTGTGATTCGACCGCTGGTATAGGGTCCCCTCCAGCCGCGGTGAGCTGGCTAGGGAAGGCTGGAGCAGGCAATGTTTAGGGCACCTTTTCTAGCCCCTTCCTCTTGCCATGGAGGTGAGCAGTGCATTCCTGAAGAGGGCTGCTCAGTCACCCAGGGGGCTGCCGGACTCCACCGCTGCTCCGTGTCAGCGAAGAATGACCCAATGCCCTGGGCCGCCTGTGTGCAGGGTTACGGCTACGGCTCCCAGTGTACCCACACCTGCCGCTTCGTCGCTTGCCTGTCGCCACAGGACTTGTCGGTGAATGATGGGATGGGATGGATGACAAAAGTGACTTGCGCGATGATTTGGATTTAAGTGAGAAAGAGTTGCGCAGTTCGTCGACCTCACTCTCTCGCCCGAGACCATCTTGATCCAGTGGCAGGACAGAGTCGAGACGGCTGGAGACAGAAACGGGTGCAGTGGATGGCCATGATGTCCTATGTGTCTTGTCATGCCCTTAGCGCTCCACAACGCTTTGCTGGGAATCGCCTTCTTGACCGTTGACCATCTAGTGGTTCCTCCGCTCAGTTCGCCGAATCCAGTCTTCACGTGCTTAGGTAGACATACCTAGATCACCGAGGGTTCGAGACCCGTCGGCTACCCAGCGTAGCAAGCATGTCGATATCGTAGCGTGCTACGCCTAAATCGTAGCACTTG
>JAWQFJ010029793.1:0-13744 GCA_034096865.1 Theodoxus fluviatilis | reverse complement strand
TCACAGCACAATCCTCTGCACAAACCCCAAATCAGTCCAGCTCATCAACCACTTCCCTTCCATATCCCAACCCATTTTCCCTACACAGATCAAATCACATCACAATTCCACAAGTCAGCCAGAAACTTCCAGGCCAGAGAAATCCTAGACCAGAGCCACACAGGCCAGAACACAGCCTCTCAGGCCAATCAACTCCAGGCCAGGACCCAACTTTCCGGCCAAACAACTTCCGGCCAGAACACACACATTCGGCCAAATAACTTCAGGCCAGGACACAAACTTTCGGCCAAATAACTTCAGGCCAGGACACAATCTTCAGGCCATATAACTTCAGGCCAGGACACAAACTTTTGGCCAAATAACTTCAGGCCAGAACACAATCTTCCCGCCAGGGCCTGCAACAAACAAAACGACCAGAAACAGTAAACTCTCCCTAACACAATGCAATAACGCAACGTATGGAAAATACCCGACTTGGACGAATCACAAAACAACATCCACTCACCCTGCGACCCGGAGTATCAACTGGCCGGCCACCACACTGACCGGCCACTCCGCAAACTCTACTAAATAGGTTGACGACCAGACAAGCACGAGAAACATGAACATCCTCACTAGGAACAAGCCACACCTGAACCCATAATCGGCGAAATCGAAATCCGCATCAAAGAGCATGATAACAACCAGCAAACCCGTGCAGCCCGTGCCCACGCAACAAATCTCATCAACTCACCCCAGCAAAACCCGTGCCAAACACTGAACAGCCTAACCCCAAACTAAAAAGCGGACAACCCGTTTAAAGGCCCCACAGCCCCACCCTATAAACTTATTTACAAAACACCTTTTAACTCCGAGTCGTGACACTCTCTCTCTCTCTCTCTCTCTCTCTCTCTCTCTCTCTCTAATATACTACATCTACTAAAATCTTTGTCATTGTTGATCATATTCTTCATATATCTTACCAACTGTTGTACATGGATTAGCTACTGTGTATTTTGTGTCTTAATTATCAATGTTTTCATTTCTTTATGAGCAAGGACAATTTGTAAGAAAGGCAGAAATGCCTAAAATTTCATCCTTGATAAATAAAGAATCAATCAATCAATCAATCAATCTCTCTCTCTCTCTCTCTCTCTCTCTCTCTCTCTCTCTCTCTCTTGGGCACATAAATTACTATGGCAGCTTCTCTAGAACAAAAAAAACAACAACAAAAACACTGCTAATGCAAGAATATCCACATAGAAAGTTGCTGAAAATTAATGGAGCCAAGACAATTTTAGGGCTAAGGTACAATTTTCACGCACACACACAAAAAGATCAGTTACAGATTCTTCATTGTTTTAAACCACCCTCCCAGTAATGAAATGATACAGCTGGCATATGATAGAGTAGAAGGAGACCTATGAAAAAGCAAACTTGTCATAGGATGTACGCAATGGTAAACACTCACACACACACACACACACACACATATATATAGATATATATGATATATAATATCTATATATATATATAATACTATATATAATATAATATTATATATACCTAATATAGATAGAGAAGGAGAGAGAGAGAGAGAGAGAGAGAGAGAGAGAGAGTCTCCATGGGGTGGACCCTTGGTTATCAATCATAAAAAACAGACACTGATGAAACGCTTTTTATTACACAGCATCTGACAACTGGACTGCAACATATCAAAATATATCGCCATGCTGGATTTTTGCAATCAGTCTTTCAAGTGCATGATTTCTAATGTGACTGGACACAGATGCTTGAAATGTTACAGGGAACCAAGAAAGATTAGGATGCATGTATCTGAATAGTAAATAGACTCTCTTGCACTCAAGTCCTTGTATATTGTCACTGTCACAGTATTTAGAGATGCAAATTGGAATGAGATAATGTGCTCTGATGTGCAAATAGGGCCAATGCTTTGTACAGGCAATGCAACATTTTGCTGCTGCATGCCACAAGTATACTTGACTTAACTCAGTGTTGGAAGATGGAGCATTACAAACTGAATTGTGGGAGGACAAACACAACCATACTAGGTCTTTGTTTGACCTGCTTGTACTAAAATCGATGTTAAACAACCCCCATCCCTTCCTTCCCTCCCTCCACCCCCCTGTGGGCTGGGGGTAAGAATAGACCCACCGCGTCTCCCTACGAGATTTGTAAGAGGATAATGACTAGGGACACCGTGACTTGACTTGCATTTACTCTAAACTGTTCTAGTGATTTTCATGCTTAATGGCCTTACATAGCCTACAAAGGTTGATAGGCCATAAATCACCATCCATCCCTCCCTCCCTCCCTCCACTACTAGTCGAAATTCCTCCCCCTCTCATCCCCACCCCCATCATCCCTAGCTGCTGTGTCATAATCATCATAATTAGGTAATTATGGTATTCAAAGTAAATGAACTGCAACAATCATCATTAGCACTATGCATCTGGTGCTTCTGTAAGAAAAAAAATTCTGCAACATGCATCGGTTCTTACAAAGCATTTTTGCACTCCAAAATCCCCCGTTCAACTTTACAGCATCTTAGAAGGTACATTAAGGAAGACACTATTTACTTAGTAAAGAAATGAAGGCCCTGTGTGCTCAATACACAGGCTTCGCCTACTCATCAGATATTGTAAGACAGTGATGCCTATTCAACCGAGACTAAAAGATACTGTCTGTTAAGTAGATATAGAAAAACTTTGCACACCTGTTATACAGATGTTACCTGCCTTCTAAGTAGTAATGGACATACTCTGTAGATACAATCAGGTATGGTTTCCATTAGGGATGGAACATTGCCCACTCAGCAGAAATAGACTTTGCCAATTAACTAAGTGGAAAAAGTCAGACTATGCTTATTTGTAGACCTGGGAAGATATTGACTACTCTGGACACAAAAAAGCATACATGATTTTAATTTGAAGCAGGAAGACACAGCCTACTCCACACACACACACACACACACACACACACACACACACACACAGACACACATGCACACACACACATACACACACACACACACACACACACACACACAAACACACACACACACATGTACATGTGCCTAATGAGTAGATAAAACAAACTTAACTGACTCAGACAGTTGCATTAGAATCAGAACATGAAATTCAATGAATAAAACAGGACTGCCTCACTCTGAACATTAAATACAATAAGACTCTGTAGACATAATTAAAAAATATTCAGTAGACAGACTCTCATTCAGTAGAAAAATACAATGGACACAGGAGAACACTCTCTACTCAGCAGATAATTGTAAGAGGGTCCTGTCCACTCCAGTTGACCCAAGGAGATCCTGACCACTCCAAAACCCCAGAAGACCCATTCTCAGCAGGAGCCAGAACCCAGCTGAGCCATCCCATACTACATACTTCTCCAAGACCGGCTCTGGTAAAGACTATATAGGAGACTGCCGGGGCCAGCTGGCCTCCACTTGAGTATTGATTTGTCTGTCTATCTATAGCAAACTTGTCTGGAAACCTTTTCCCCGTGATTTCCTACATTCGCCCACTTGTGTTGGTGCAAGGAAAAAACCCACTGCCAGCGGAAACCCTCAGTAATGACGTTGGATCCCTTCTTACCCAAGCCGTGATTGCATTACTCCTTGTCCATCGTCTGGAGGCCACAAAAAGGAAGGCTACGTGCCTCTGAGGAAACTTTTCTGGCTGTGGCCGCCATTTTTATGACTGAAATGTGCTTTGTTGGGAAATGCGTTTTGTGGGAATCACAGGGAAAAGAAAGAAAGAAAAACCACTTAGTTGAGAAAATCACTTTCAAAAGTTTTCAGGAAGTTAGTGGATGTGCATACACTACAGCCAGTTCCTTGTTTGATAATTAAGGCAATTCTTGAGGGATTGAATCGCAAAACTGTAAGCATTTAAAGGGAAATCAGTGAAGAGACATAACACAGCATGTCTTTTTTCATCCAATTCAGGGAAAGAGCTTTGGTTCAAATGTATATTAAATGCAGTAATCATAGTTAGCGGATGTGACGCTAGCGACAGGTTACGAGTGGGAGGAAATGGCATTCCCATGAAACATAGCGAACGTCCGCCTGTGTAATGAATGCTCATGTAATGTCTGCTCTTCCTACTGTGCTTGTCTCAAATAAGCACGTGTTCCCAAAGGCAGCCAGGATTTGTTTTCTGCAACGACTGTTTTGTTACTTAATAGAAGAATCTAACTGAATCAAAATTTGAACCCTCAGTGCAGCAAGATTATATATATATATATTCCGCTATTTGTTATATTCAGAATGTTATAAATTAATACATGAGTCCCATTGTAAAAATCCCAGAATTTCACATTTTGAGTAGAATGGATAAAACCTCCTCCTCCTCCTCGTTGTCGTCGTTCCTCATGTTTCTCCTCATCATCTCCCTCCTCCTTGATCTCATCGCTCTCTTCCCCCTCCTCATTTTCCAGTTTCTCTTTTTCTTTCCCTTCCACATCTTGGCATTGTCCCCTCATCCCCATCTTTTTTTTCTTTTCCTTTATTTCCTCCTACTCTTCTTCCTGCTCCTCCTCTTTTTTCTTTTCTTCCTCCTTCTCCTCTTTTTCCTCCTCCTCTTCTTGCTCTGCTTTCTTCTTTTCCTACTCCTCCTCTTCTTGCTGTTTCTGCTTCTGGTCTCCTCTTCCTCTTGGTTTCGAATGTTTTCTTAGTGCGTAAAATGAGAAAAATACTCAATTGCAGAGACCACGATAAGACAGTATGCCACCTTGGTATGTCGAACAAAATCATAATTGAGCTTGCTCATGAAATCTGTCTCGTACACATAATGCAGTTGCTGCAAACTAGACTCTCAACCCTAGTTTGTCCTAGAGACAAAAGGATGATTCTGCTTAAAGTTCACAATAACACGGTACAAGACGGTGCATCAACTGAGAATGAAGGATGGTTTCTTTAATAGGCGGTGGAAAACTTAATTTATCTTGTCGTGTTTCATATGTTGCGTGTTCTTTTTTCTTATTTTGAGTTTTCTTTTTTTGAATGCCAAAAGAAAAAGTGGTCGTGGTTAAGGTAACACAACCAGAAAAAATATGATAGGTAGGTAGGTCGGCCTGAACTTTCTTTTTTAAGAGAAGAGGCCAGACTGAGTATAAATAACAATTTCTCCTTCAATGAAAAAACTTATTTTTAAAAAGACGTAGTAGATTTCCTGAGTGCTCTTAGTGCAGGGAAGACACTTTGTTGATTCCCATTGATTCCCCCGCCCCTCCCCCCACCCCCATTAAAAAAAATTTGGGGGGTGGGGTTGGTATTTTGGCAAGGTAAAAAAAAAAAGCTTAAAATTTTGGGTGGGCAGTGAAAAATAGGGTCAGTGGGGTCACTGTCACCACAACTTTGTTTTTATTTGGCCAACATAAATAATGTAATGTATATAACCTTTTCCTATCTTTATTCTGTGAGTCTATTCTTTTATATATATATATATATATATATATATATATATATATATATATATATATATATATATATATATATATGTTAGTACTTAAATTTCACATAATACAAAAAATATTAAAAACGAATAAAATGCAACCTGCTGATACACTGGTGCAGTGTCATTGTCAAAATCCTCAGGTTCACTCCCTCTTAGCACAGTGGTGTGCTTTGTGAAGGGTTGCATGGGTTTCACTGTTCATTCAAAGGAGTGCATGCAGAGATAAGCGTATGTAGGAGGCTTAGGAACACCTGCCTATCTGTTGGTGGTGATTTGTCTGTCTGTCTCTCTGTCTGTCTCTCTGTCTGTCTGTCTCTGTCTGTCTGTCTGTCTCTGTCTGTCTGTCTCTGTCTGTCTGTCTGTCTGTCTGTCTGTCTTTCTGTCTGTCTGTCTGTCTGTCTGTCTGTCTGTCTCTCTCTCTCTCTCTCTCTCTCTCTCTCTCTCTCAAAATATCATTTACCCTCACCTTAGACGAAAATCAAACAACGCGTTCTTTCTTGCATTATGAAATAGTAGATAGATAGTTTAAAGCAAAGTTTTGCACTTGAAGGCTTTTTACTTTTTCTCGCGTGAGCAAGAGGCCAACGATCTACATATGAATGAAATCTGACAGCTGCTCTGTCTCAAGACGAGAACCTTATAATCTGCTGAATAAGCAACGTCGACTTCCAACAGCATCCGCCTACAAGTGGACTCTTCTTCCCAGGTATCTCCACGCAGGATTTCGGTTATCTTCTTCACCCAATGATAAGAGAGGCAGGCAAGGTTGTCCGAAGCCCACGAGATGAAAGGGCGGCTTGCAGCCACGAAGTGAGGAAGGAGCAATGAGGGACTGCCTCATGGAGAAAAAGGATAACATACATCACTGCACTCGGCACGCTTCTGAAGTTATTAGTGTCTGATGCGGGCACCGTCGGCAGTTATTCCGCATGCTTCCACACCTCCTGAATCAGGAGGGTAGGCAGACTAATGACATCATCAATAATGCATCAGGATATGAGGCTGTGGACTTAACATTGGCGAAAAAACACATCTTGGGAATCTTACGTAAGCGCATCGAAAATCGAACGGGTCTGGCCGGCACATCTTTCATGTGCATGTTTCAGTGGTCGTCAGGGTATGTTGGCCGCAGGCGGTAATCCCCTTATCTTTTGTTCAACAAACATTATCTTAGGGATTCACATGGATCTCTCTCTCTCTCTCTCTCTCTCTCTCTCTCTCTCTCTCTCTCTCTCTCTCTCTCTCTCTCTCTCAAATGTCTGATTATTTTTACATTTCTGTTGCAGTGTGATCGAGCATGTGCGTGCGTGTGTGCGTGCGTGCGTGTGTGTGTGTGTGAGTGCGTGTGTGTGTGCGAGTAAGTGCGCAGGCGTGTTCACGCGTTCGCGTGTGTGCTTGTGTGCGCGCATAATGGCTGAATGTAAAATACACATCTCCGCCTAGTTCCTTACCTATGTGGATTCAATTTCAATTAAAAATCTCTCTCTCTCTCTCTCTCTCTCTCTCTCTCTCTCTCTCTCTCTCTCTCTCTGTGTGTGTGTGTGTGTGTGTGTGTGTGTGTGTGTGTGTGTGTGTGCGTGTGTGTGTGTGTTTGTGTGTGTTGATAACAATGATTTAGGCTTCAAAGACGACTTCAAAGTGGTTGTCCAAGAAAATAATTGCGAATGCAGACAATAACGGCATATAACTTACAGCGCTTGCAAACTTCATTATTAGCCAGTTCAATCAATCGTCATGTTCTTTTCTTGAGCCCGAAAGCGGAAACGAGGGGGAAATTGCGTTCTGAACATATAACGTGATTACTTTCCTTCATGCGTGTCATGTAGTTTTGATTGACTCGTGCGCATATATTCACGACAGCTCTATTGCAGTCGGTGTTGCTGAGCTTTCCCCCGTGAAGTAACGATAAGGCTGACAATCTTCATACAATCTTTTCAACATAAACCGATATTCTATATCCTTCAACACTGCATCAATCGCTGCCTTCAGTCGCTGTGGCAGCAGTACAGCAATTAGAGCGATCACTGCATATCTCATTACGATGCACATTTGAGGGTAGACTTCAGAACAGTTGGCAACATGACATGATTTGCTCCCACTTCAATCGGTTTGTTAAGATGCGTATGCAAGGCAACAACAACAACAACAACAACAACATTTTGAGGTTACGGTAATCCGACCCTTTTTATCTGCCTACCCTAAACTTTTTTTTCAATCATGCAAAAATAACGGGGGGGAAAAAGAGTGTAAACAATGAACTGCCTGCTGTCCCATCTTCCACGCCTTATGGGCACTCAGGGTATTCACTATTCAAGTTAGAGATGTTTTCAGTGAAAGAAAGTTTGGCTTATGTTCAATCTGGCCTCAGAGAGAGAGAGAGAGAGAGAGAGAGAGAGAGAGAGAGAGAGAGAGACAGAGAGAGAGAGAGAGAGAGAGAGAGACAGAGAGAGAGACAGAGAGAGAGAGAGAGAGACAGAGAGAGAGAGAGAGTTTTTAAAGTAGTCAAAGTAGAGGCCCTATGTGTCGACCTTTCACTCATACTCGAGTCTCAAACCACTTTTCCCTCTTAACCCACTGCCATCTGGGCCACTTGGCTATTCACACACTGGTTTTAAATGACTGGTACATAAAGCAAAGGATGCACATAGATAGCAACACTATCTTCACAATCTAGAAAGTATTACTCGAGCGCCTCCAGCCACATCTGGTACTCAAACCCAGCTAGTTCAAGGCCGCAGCTACAGTGAGTCACTCGATCTATATTGTGCCCTCTCTGTACTCCCAGGTACCCGATTTTGCTGCAGGGTGGACTGAGGCAATGTCAGTTAGGCAGCTTGCCCAAGGAAACAACTCTAGGATCAGTGCAGCTTTAAACCCTGCATCTGCTAGCTAGTGCACATAGCAGATAGTCCCAGGACACACCATGACAGACTTGGCAAACTACATGTATGCCCGCCACTAGCTAGCTAGTGCACATAGCAGATAGTCCCAGGACACACCATGACAGACTTGGCAAACTACATGTGTGCCCGCCACAAATTCTTCAACTGCAGTCGTGACCATGTGATGACCCCCCCGGCACAACTGCAAGGCACACACTCTTTATCTACAAAGGGGAAGGCTTTGTGGGGGTCAGACAAAAGAACTGGGATCCTTCCCCCAGCACGACAACTGCTGACTTGGTCTGACCTTGCAGTGTGACTGGCACTGTGCCATCTAACCTGTACCTCCCCGCCGTGTCCCATCATGCTTTGCTCCTTATCGCATCTTCTCTCTCTCTCTCTCTCTCTCTCTCTCTCTCTTTCTCTCTCTCTCTCTGTCTGTCTCTCTCTTTCTCTCTGTATCTGTATCTTTCTCTCTTTCTCTCTCTTTCTCTCTCTCTCTTTCTGTATCTGTATCTTTCTCTCTCTCTTTCTCTCTCTCTCTCTTTCTCTTTATCTGTATCTCTCTGTATCTGTATCTCTCTGTGTATCTCTCTCTCTTTCTCTCTGTATCTCTCTCTGTGTTTCTCTCTGTGCATCTCTCTCTCTCTATATCTCTCTCTCTCTGTGCTTTGACTGTCTGTCTGTCTGTCTGTCTGTCTGTCTGTCTGTCTGTCTGTCTGTCTGTCTGTCTGTCTGTCTGTCTGGCTCACACACACACATGCACGCACGCACGCACTTCGCTTCTCACATTTTCGGCTTTACTTGCCTTCCTCAGTACACTGAAAGGGTAATGTGCTCACCAAATCACTACACATGAGGCTTGATAAGAGTTCATATAAGAGCACTCATTTACACACACACGTCTGTGTGTGTCTGTGCGTGCGTTTGTTTATGCGTCTATCTGTGCATCTGTATGTATGCATGTGTGTTTATCTGTCTGTGTGTTTCCCTGTCTGCCTGCCTACCCCCAGCCTCCAGGAAAAGGTGTGACCTTGATGGCAGAAGGTCATGCAGGGGAGATCCACAGGCTGCCGATAATCAGGATTAGCCCACTTCTTGCCACTTCTTGGGCAATCCTGACAGGAGACCGCTTAACCCTCTTCAGCCTCACTTAACCCTACCTAGCCATGCGTTGCCCTGCATGGACTCGTGGACCCAATGGTAATTGGCAGTGGTTTTATATAGCGACTTATTTCCTACATTTGAGTCTCAAACTGTTTTGATATCTTACCTCCCTGATCATAAGGCTATCTGATCAACCCTGAATGAGTACCTGACGACGAAATTGCATATACTACACAGGGGCAGATGCAAGCACTAATTTGAATACCTTGGGGATTATCTGAACTCGGTGTTGGCTCATGATCTTATCACAGTTTCATTGCAGCACACCCTGCCATCACTGCCCTCACAGGCGCTCTGTGTTACTTCTGGGGTGAGGAGAGGCAAAGCACCTTGCCCAAGGATGCAACACAAGGATTCAGGCAACTTTGAACACCGCACCTGGTGACAGAGAGGATCTTCACTTTTCGACCAGAGACCCCAGGTGAAAGTACAACAAACCGCCATGTCCCACCTCAGTCTCGTTTGGTGGCAATCCTGAGAAGGGTTTCATAGGTCTCTTATTTGCTAGCAAAGGTAATCCTACAGACGTTTCCGGTCTCCCCACCCCCACCCTCTTTAAAAAAAGTGATCGCTGTAATCATTTAAGAGTTGGTATCAACGTTGGAACAAAAAAGCTGGCAGTGTCTGGTTTTTAAAACACTTTTTCCCCCCTTTAATGTTAAACATCTTGATTGCTACACAAAATATGATTATCAACATCATTCTTCTGACAATATCTCCACTAAATTATATTTACTACATCCTCCTCAACCTTGTCATCATCACATCATAGCCGTATCACATTATCATCGCTTTCATTATTTATTACCGTCCCAACTCCAACATCATAATCATACACCATATCATCAAAAATCTTTGTGCCGTCGTCTATTCATCATAACGCAACATCGTCGTCATAACAGTAACATTTAACATTACCACCTTGAAGCCTACTGCCTTTCTCTCTTTTGAAAACGGGTTTATTACAAAATGTGACTGCTTGGACGCTGCGTATGATTACAGAGATTACTTAACAACAACAATAACAACAACAACAACCGGAAGCGCGTTTTCCTTCCTAAGCATATAATAGTGCTGGGAAGCTCGCCTCCCATGACAACAATGGTGTGCATTTGTCGGTCAGCTTTTCAGCTCAGCTGGCCAGAAGGTTGCGGAGCTCGACTTTGCATATGAGTCACGTGTGATCAACCCTTGTTGCGCTGTTCTGTCTACTGTGAGGGTCAGAAATTATCCTGGTCAGACTAGGCAAAGATGCCAATATTTGAACCAGAGATACTATAGTAACTGGATAGCTGTCTTCGCGAAACGCGTCTGCCAGTGCCGTCTCGCGCAGACAACCAGGGCAGAAGCACTGCTCTCTTCCGGTCTAAGTCTGGGCAGGTTCCATTGTCCACTCAGCAATAGAATGTAATGGTTATTTCTTGTACTGTGCTTTATCATCTCTATCTGAATTCAGTTGTGCAAAAACATGATGTAATTTGCGGATTGTAGAGTCAGAGGTTGAAGTTGGACTGACAAATCGTTGAATATGAAGTGTGTTCTTTGACGTAGCGTCTGCTTAACAGCACAGTGGAACCATTCCAGCTATAAGCCTATATATCCAGCGTCTGTGGGTTTTGACACAACATGTCAGGAAATAACTGTGCAATTGTTGGATGTGGAGCCTACACAGGCCGAAATAGAGGGCTGTCGTTCCACAGAATAATAACACAACGATCCTGAATGGGAGCGAGCAGATCCTCCCTTTGCGAGTCATCGCGGGTTAGCGCCAGTGGCGGTATGCGCGCGTCAGACAGCAGACGACGTATGTTCTCACATGTACTGACTGCTATGCCGCTATGAAGAAGACAAGTGGAGTGCAATGGTGCTCAGAATTTCACATACTTTTAAGAAACGTTTAGCAGCAGTGTCTCAGACTTGCAACACCATCCTACTTATTAAAAAATATTTTCTGATTCATAACATCATTGTCAACTGACTTCATCATTCATGAAGCGTCGACTCGCTCTTTGTCTCTCGTGTAAATAATATCTCGGTCATAAATGTTACACTCATCTACACTGTCCGAGCTAATGTAGGTATAGATTGACAGTTATGTATAATATACTATTTCAATGTTCATTCTTTCTTTTCAACTACTTATTTTCAGTAAATGCTGCGTACTTAGCTCAAGTATCTCCTCGATTACCTGCTCCATTCTGTAAACTCGGGAACCGGAAATGATCGTTGCTGTTGGGAAGGCGGAGCTGGGCAGACAGCACTGCGACTATATTTAGACTATACACTGAGAGGTCAAGTCAGCAGTCCATTATATACAGTGTCTCTGTTTGAACGACTTTGTGGGTAATCTTTATGCACCTGATGTACCTGAGTGTCCGTTTTGGTGCGTGCGTAGGTGCCAAGAGACTGGTGTTTCTGTGTGTGTGTGACGTGTGTGTGTGCGACGTGTGTGTGTGTGACGTGTGCGACGTGTGTGTGTGACGTGTGCGACGTGTGTGTGTGACGTGTGTGACGTGTGTGACGTGTGTGACGTGTGTGTGTGTGTGACGTGTGCGATGTGTGTGTGTGCGACGTGTGTGTGTGCGTGTGCGCGCGCGTGTGTGTGGACATGCATTTTTACGTGTGTTTGCGTGTGTGTGTGTGTTTTTTGTTAATTTTTTTGGGGGGGTGTTAGTGTGTGTGTTGGTGTGTGTGTGTGTGTGTGTGTGTGTGTGTGTGTGTGTGTGTGTGTGTGCGCGCGCGCTCACGCGCACGTGTGCATGTTGTGCGCGTGTGCTTGCTGTTACGTGCCCGTTTACATGTGTTATGTATGCGTACGTGCATGTGTTCCTGTGGATGTGTGTTCGTGTGTGAGATATGCGTACGCGCGCGATTTTAATCAGGAAGCACGGATAGCACGTACAGGAAACACGGATAGCCCAGGAAACACGCCAAGCGGATACAAAATGAAGGCGCCATTTCCTGCCCAAGATGGATGGATGGATGAACAGTGTTTTACGGCATATCAGCCTTGTAGGCTATATAAGGCCATTACGCACGAAAATCACTAGAACAGTTTAGAGGAAACGCTAATCTCAAGTCACGGTGTCCCTAGTTATTCGCCTTTTACGAAACGCGTAGGGAGATCCTGCCCAGGAACAAAGCGCTCGATCTTGAACTAAAAGAAGGAAACTTGAAAGCAAGGGGGTTAATTAAACCCATTCCGCTCTGAAAGCAAGGGGGTTAATTAAACCCATTCCGCTCTGAAAGCAAGGGGGTTAAACCCATTCCGCTCTGAAAGCAAGGGGGTTAATTAAACCCATTCCGCTCTGAAAGCGAGGGGGTTAATTAAACCCATTCCGCTCTGAAAGCAAGGGGGTTAATTAAACCCATTCCGCTCTGAAAGCAAGGGGGTTAATTAAACCCATTCCGCTCTGAAAGCAAGGGGGTTAATTAAACCCATTCCGCTCTGAAAGCAAGGGGGTTAATTAAACCCATTCCGCTCTGAAAGCAAGGGGGTTAAACCCATTCCGCACAACTCTATACAGAACACAACGGGATAAACCTCCATCTGCTCAGAGCTGGGAGACAACAAAAAGAAAATCACCGAACCAGAACCTGTGACCCCAACCTACCCTCCCATGACCCTAACTGATCCCGAAACCTACCCCTCCCCCACCCCCACCCCCCCCTTTCCTTTCCCACCCCTCACTCTCATGTTCCATTACTATAGCCCATCTGCTCCATCCCCACCCTCTCTCCCTCTTTCCTTCTTTCGGGGGGAAAAAGTCACGCCTTCAGTTCTGATACTGAAGTGACTGATTTCTTCAGCCAGAACTGCGTTAGATAAACAACTTCGTCGAGCCTATAATAAAACATAACTGGAGTGTGTGTATGTGTGTGTATGTGTGTGTGTGTGTGTGTGTGTGTGTGTGACAGAGAGAGAGAGAGAGAGAACAGAGAAACTGAGAAAATGAAACAGAGAGAGAGAAACATAGAGAGAGAGAAAAACAGAGAGAGAAAAAACAACAGAGAAACAGAGAGAGATAAAAAGAGAGAAAGAAACAGAGAAAGAGAAAGAGAAAGAGACAGAGACAGAGAGAGAGAGAGAGAGAGAGAGAGAGAGAGAGAGAGAGAGAGAGAGAGAGAGAGAGAGAGACAGACCTGTTTACCCCAAATTTTGCCTCTGCGTACTCACTGGTTCAGATATGCGTATTTTTTTTAAACTGTGCATATTTT
>JAWQFJ010029792.1:0-18705 GCA_034096865.1 Theodoxus fluviatilis | reverse complement strand
GAAGTCCTGGAGGCTTTGTGCGACAAGGTAATATATCAAGCAGGTTCATAGCGCAATGCTTATTAATAGAGTAGAAAAACGAAAAAAACAGAACCAATCCTGGAGTAGAAACATGTTCAGAAGGACTAGAACCACAATCACCGAACACCATGTCAGCACACTGACAGGTTCTACCTCTAAGAAGAACACAGAAAGACAGAGAATGAGCCAGAGAGGATCCAGGGCCAAGGCATTCCTACTGGCCTTCAGTCACAATGAACTAACAAGATAAAATATGATTGGGTAGCAATTCAAAACCCAAAATTTTCTAAATAGAACCATGAAAACAAATGCTCTTGCTTATTACATGGATTGCATAGTACCACTTCTCAAACCGAATTGCCTTGTTTTTTGTAGGCAAAACAAGGTGTGAAAATCTTTGACCCAGCACGTCTCACAACATTGAAAGATGAAATCATTATTGTCTCACATCCATATGTCTTGTAAAGCAGTAAAGTCAAAGGCTTCCGACGTAACTAGGCAGTTCTGTAGATGATTCCCTTACGGTATACACTATCAGTAAACTTTCTGATCAGGTGTCTCCTGAAAGCTGTTCACAAGTGGATGTTATACACAAAAAAACAGAAGAACCAACGAGCAGCACCGAACACAGCTGCCTATTTGTAAAGAGCTTCACTTGGCCAGGTGGGGGGCCAAACAAGTGATTCAATAATGAAGATGGATAGATTTTGTTTTGTTGGAATTTTAGGCCCTGATTTTGTAAGAAGCCATTCTGACCAAAGTTTTTAAGGCGACTGTAGCACTGTTGGCTAGAAGTTGAGAACGAAATTTCCAATGGGCACCGTTACGGTTTTGAGTTTTTCAATGTACACAGTTTTATTCACCACCACAGTATCTTGTGGAACCATCACACATCCATTCCAAAGACAGAAACTTCCTTTGTGACCACCGTGAGCTGAAATCATCAGCAACTCTGTACTGTACTTTTATTGTTGTGACAAATGATGTGATGTGGTGCTTGTTGGTCTTTCGCCCTCTGGTTTGTTGTAATTTGCTAACGCATTATTGTTATGTATGTAAGATTTTATTGCAATGTTTAACATGTATGTTGCTAAAGGTATTTCTCCTTTGAAATTTTGGCCCTCCTCTGTTTACATGGGAACCTAGGAAAAAACCCCATCATTGTGGGGGCAAAGCTGAAATCAGTTGAATGTTCGCTCAAGAGTTTTCGTAAGAAGGAAGCCTTTAAAGTCTTTTCAATTTGTTGGCTTTGTGGATTACCCTTGCGGCCCCCAGCAGGTGCTATTACCGGGTTTGGTGCCTTGTTGTCGGGAAGACTAAGGGTTAAAGGATCCTTGGTTGAATAAGGGGTCATGAAAATTCAGGCCTCAGCTACTTTAGATGGCGGATTATACACTCCTCAACAGTCAGAAAAAAACATCCAAAATGGGGTTCTGATCGGCTTGAAAGCAAAACACAAAAAGATGACGACGAGCACTTTTGGCATGACGGTATTCAAGAAGGCTGCCCAGGTCTCTTCCAGAAACTCTGGAGATGGCTCAGGGGCAGCTGGAGGAGGGACACAGATACAGGCGGTAGGTGTCGGGCCCAGGGGTTCAGGCAGTTCCAGAGACCTTAACATGGCATGAGCTGCAGAAGAGGAAGAGGGTGGTCGGCGTTGTGCAGACCACCCTGAGCCACTCCAGCGAGCTCAGGTTGCTCTCCTGCAGCGGAAGCCTGAGGTGCGGGCAGTTCCGCATTGCCTGCACCCTAAGCAGCATTGGAGCAGCTCCCGGACTCCGTGCAGGACTTTGGCAATTGTCTCACCAACCACCGCCCGTACCACAGTGCCACAGACTAGGGGCCTCGTACACCACCAGCCAAGCCCACGGCTCCAACAGGACGCTGAACCTGATGTACCGGTTGCATACGGACCCCAATCAGGAGCCCACTGAGGAGGCAGGACCTTCTTGCACTGCCGCGCAGCAGCAGGCATTTTTCCAGATTCCACTGACAGCCCAGAAACAGGACCCATCGATCCGACCACGGAGATATAGGAAAGAACAGCGGTAGATCAGCACGGTACAATCCAAGGTCGCCCTCGCCCCCCCCCCACCCCCCCCCCCCCCCCCCCCCCCCCCCCCCCCCCCCCCCCAATGGTTACATCTCTGGTTTTATTATGTGGCACATACAACCACTTCTCTCCAAAAGGAAGAAAAGACTTTGGTGAACAGTAAGTTGTGTCTGAAGGACAATAGGAATTTTGCATCGATTGTGGAATCTGGCAAATATGACCATTACATACATTTAATTAGCTGCTGAGAACTTCGGGGAGCTTCATGTGGAAAGTGCCATCTGAAATTGAAGGACAGCAACAGTTGTGTGTGATTATGAAATCTTGCAAACCTGACAGCTACAAAAATTAACTGCTGAGGACTTTGTTGAGCTTCATGTGGAAAGTGCCATCTTAAAGAAGGGCAATAGGAGTTTTGCAGTGACTGTGAAAACTTGCAAATATGACTGCTACAAAAAATGTAATTAGCTGCTAAGAACTTTGAAAAGCTTCCTGCAGAAAGTGCCATCTGAAATTGAAGGACAATAGGAATTTTACAGTGATATGTGGACACTTGCAAATAATACATACTATATAATTAGCTGCTGAGGACTTTGAAAAGCTTCTTGTGGAAAGTGCCATCTGAAATTATTTCTGCAACTAGGAATGAGCTTTTCAGCTAGAACCTGCCATTACCCAAAGACTGTAGCTATGTCCTGTCCTACGGGGGATACCTGAAACAAACTCTGGCTGCCTTCATAAGAAAGAGGCAGTTATAAAGTCTTGTGCCACTGTAAATCTTTTGAAAGAAACCAGAATGGAAATTTGTGATGAAATTGAGGCCAGTTCGACCCTAAGACCCTTGACCATTGGAAGTGCTGAGTGGCATTTGAATGAAACAGGAAAAGTATTTGACCAGTTTGCTGTGGCTCCGGGTAAGGATTCTTGTGAGGAGGAAAAAAGTTATGGCTTCTCCTTAAACTGCATCTTCCTTCTTGTTTGTGTGATGTTGAATTGAGAGATGAGCCAAGAATTACATGTACTGCCTGCTGGCCCAAACTAAACTGAACTTTTAAATGTATTTGTTAATTTAAATACCTTTTTAAAGTAACCCATTGGAGTATTAGCTGTGTATTAAGAACTTTTTCAGGGGTATGGATTTTTTGCTGTTTGGTGTATTTCCATCTTTAAAAAATTGCATTTCACTGATAAATCTGCCATGTTTTGCTTTTACTGCTTCATTCCACCATGGCCCAGACATTTTCCTCTTTTTGGGGGGTGGCCACTTCCTATCCCAGCTTATTGAAAGAAACCTTTTTTATCTCAAGTGTGTATGATCTGATTTTAATGACAAATTGATGATGACAACAACAACAACAACAACGACGATGATGATGATGATGAGGAGGAGGAGGAGGAGGTCGGAGGAGGAGGAGGAGGAGGAGGAGTGAAGCAGGTTATTTTAAAAGATAAGGCCTTCCCAAAATAATTGTGGTTACAGTAACCTGACTGACCTTTTTTTTGACTCACATGCGAAGCAAAAGTGAGTCTATGTACTCACCCTTTTCGTCCGTCCGGGCGTCCGTTTAAAACTTAAATGTTGGATTTTTGACTCACATGCAAAGCAAAAGTGAGTCTATGTACTCACCCTTTTCGTCCATCCGGGCGTCCGAGCGTCCGAAAACTTTAACGTTGGATTTTTCTCAAAAACTATTAAGTCTATCAATACCAAATGTGGCATGATGGTGTATGATGACAAGGCCTCAAAAAACATACATAGTGACTTAACCTTGCTTCAAGATCAAGGTCGCAGGGGCCATAAATGTTGTCTAAAAAACAGTCATTTTTCACATTTTCTCAATTTTCTCTGAAGTTTTTGAGATTGGATACCTGACCTATATATGGTATATAGGGCAAAGTAATCCCTATCTTTTGATACCAGTTTGGTTGACCTTGCTTCAAGGTCAAGGTCACAGGAGCTCTTCAAAGTTGGATTGTATACATATTTGAAGTGACCCTGACCCTGAACTATGGAAGATAACTGTTTCAAACTTAATTCATCATGAGACACATTTGGTCACATATCATCAAGGTCAAGGTCACTTTGACCCTTATGAAATGTGACCAAAATGGGGTAGTGAACCACTAAAAGTGACCATATCTCATGGTAAAAAGTGCCAATAAGCACCATTGTGCTTCCTATGTCTTGAATTAACAGCTTTGTGTTGCATGACCTTGGATGACCTTGACCTTGGGTCAAGGTCACATGTATTTTGGTAGGAAAAATGTGTAAAGCATTTCTTAGTGTATGATGTCATTGGTAGGTTTAGTTGTTTTGACCTTGACCTTGAAGGTCACCTGAAGGTCAAGGTCATATAAAGGTCAAGGTCAAGCATGTGAGTCGTATGGGCTTTGCCCTTCTTGTTTTGGTTGTTGCCAACCCTAAACTTTTTGGTCATACAAAAAAAGAAGGAAAAGAAAGAAGTTGTTGGTAACAACAAATTGCTGTCCCATATTCCCTGCCCTATGAGCACTTAGGAAATCCACTATTTAAAGCAAAAACCAAAAAGTGTTTTCAGTGAAATTTATATTTATGTTCAAGGTGGCCTCTTCTAAAAAAAATTAACATTTGTTAAAGTTCAGGCTGATCTACTGACCCTTCTTTTTTCCATGTTACCTTAGCCACAATTTTTTCTTGTTTGTGGGTGGGGCCTAAATGTCTGGCACATGATTTGTATTGACTCCCTCATAGTAGAGCTATACTGTTACCCTGGCACCGTTAAAAGGGTTAAGTTAGAGGAGATTGATGACTGTTCCAACAGGATTTGCACACGTTTGCAAATATTCTTCCACTTAGAAGTAGAAGAAGAAAAAAATATCAATATTCACATACTTGCTGAAGCTATATTTTATTAAAGAACCACTTACAACAGCTGTCTTTGGAGGATGAGGAGGAGGAGGAGGAGGAGGAGGAGGAGGAGGAGGAGGAGGAGGAGGAGGAGGAGGAAAGAAATAGAATTAGAAAAGAGAGAGAGAGAGAGAGAGAGAGAGAGAGAGAGAGAGAGAGAGAGAGAGAGAGAGAGAGAGAGAGAGAGAGAGTGGAAAGAAATAGAATTAGAAAAGAGAGAGAGAGAGAGAGAGAGAGAGAGAGAGAGAGAGAGAGAGAGAGAGTTTGACTTTGACTTTGACTTTTATTGTTTTAGGCCGACCACCCTTTACAATAATGAGATCACAAACACAAATGTATGTGAATGGACAGTTAACAGCAGGATTATCATTATGTGTCAACTGAAAGTTTTTCCTCTCAGAGTTTCAAAGCATAATAGACATACATAGCCACATCTCTTGTTTGTCTCTCACACGATATTTTGATTAGCTGTGCACCTGTACAGAATGTTCCTGTGTGCAGATATTGCCCAAGGTATTTTTTCTGAGGTCTGAGTAAAAAGTACATTTTAACAGTATATGGTCTTCATTTTCATGATCGATGCAAAAGGGGCTCTTCTTGTCCTCCCTTATCTCATCATAACGGTGTCTGTTACTTTTCAGATCCTTAATACCATACCTGAACCTTACAAACGAATCTAGAAATTTATTAAATGTAATGCTATGTATTCTTCCTGTCCAAAGGTGGATTTGAAGGAAGAGTACCAACGACATCTCTCACTGGCTGCTTGTTAGTTTGCCATTCTTGGATGTTGCAATCCCTAAGCCTTAATTTAAATGCTCTGAGGAAACCTTTTTCATTACTTACACCACCAGTAGACTACTACACATTGGCAAACCCAAACTTGGACAGGCAGTTTGCTATGTTAGTTGCCCAGTTTCTAGTGCTGGGTACAGACGACTTAAGAAGCTAAAAGTATGCTTGCTTTGGTAGTCTGCTGTTCGGCATTTTGCATACTTTAACTAGTTTAAGCCAATATTTTACAGCCCTCGTGCACCCTGAGATGGACAGTGGATGACGACCTTTCTAAAAAATATCAGTGTTACTCATACCCCATACTTCTGAACCATAGAGCAAAAGTGACTGCACCTGAGAATCAAACACTTTAAAGAATACAGTTGTATTCAGGTTGTGTAAACGCCACATGGTCTTCAGTATCTGAACAACTCTGTTTCCCCTTGGTAGCTTGGTCAGTCAGATGGACACTTGAGGACAGCCTGGTAGAAAAGTGTAACCTAAATACTTATAATTATTCACTTTCTTCAATTTTCTATCTCCCCTTTGCTAATTGGCCCCCTTTCCGAAAGACCATCACCTTGGTTTTATCTGGGTTAACCTTTCGACCCAAATAATGAGAGACCTGGACAAGGTTGTTCTGTTGATTTTGTAGGCCAGCTGCAGTCATAGCTAGAGCAGTGCAATATCGTCTGCAAACAGCAGAAAGAAAAATTCGGGCATGCCAGGTAATAGTTGACTTCCCTGTTTCCCCATCTTCTGTACATAAAAAGTTACGACGTTAATATATAGGGAGAAAATTGTCGGGAGAGAGAGAGAGAGAGAGAGAGAGGGGGGGGGGGAGAGAGAGAGGGAGGGAGGGAGGGAGGGAGAGAGAGAGAGAGAGAGAGAGAGAGAGAGAGAGAGAGAGAGAGAGAGAGAGAGAGAGAGAGCGTTTATTTACATGTTATCTAAAATTTAGACTCACGGTTAGGGAGCGGCAAAAGTGGAGATTCAAAAATCAATTTTCTTGATGGGGCCATGCGGTGAGGCAGTTATGATGGATCGGTGGGGCTCGAGGCTAGATAAAAGTGAGCAAAATTATGAGAAATATCGTACCCGCATTCCACAACGTAATTCGTCCCATGGGTACAGAAAGAGTCAGCCGTCTCGAGGCCCGAATGGTAGTGGCCTGGACCAGCCGGAGACCATGGTGGCAGTGGTCTCTCCAGTGGCATGGTGGCAATCTTCCTTTACAGCAATACCACCAACACACACTGAGGGTACAGCTGTATCAAACACATGGTCGCGCTAGAGAGCAGTAAAGCCAGCCAGCCGATTGGCCAAATATTCTTACGAACCACACTGACAATTCGTTTACAGACGAGAGAGGCCATTGGACTAAACACACGGACGCGCTAGGAAGCGGTAGAGCCTCGAGGAAAACGCTCGGTTGAATGTGCTTGTACTTTTAATTCAGACTTATTTCATAATACGAACTAGATGACATCGCTTTTGAAAAACCGAGTATAAGAATGCCTTTTTGCACAGTCAATCACATAACATAAATTATCCCGTAATTCTATCCATCCTCAAAGCTTTGTGTATAAGCGGCAATGTTTTTGTAACCAAAACATTTTCTATAGTTTCAGTTAAATCTTTCCTTGTGTCGAGACGAAGTGTTTATAGATTTTTCAGGCGATCAGCCTTTACAGGCTTGGAGAGAGAGAGAGAGAGAGAGAGAGAGAGAGAGAGAGAGAGAGAGAGAGAGAGAGAGAGAGAGAGAGAGAGAGAGAGAGAGAGAGAGAGAGAGACCATATATACATTTTCATAATCACATTCTACAAGTATCTTTTTGATTTTGGTTGCCCAAAAATCTTCATTTTTCGGTGTACACAGCATCATCTGATAAACTCTAAAGGGTAACCTACTTTCTTCCATTTTCAAGATTTTAAGCCAGTACTTGACACTGTGTAGCTTGGCATTGACAGACAGAGGAAAACGATTAGTGTCTCCATAGACCATATCATTAGGGGTTCATGAAGAAACATTAAGGAAACTTTTCAGAGCCTGTAGATGTACATTTTCTACTGTGTGACAATCATCCATTCCCCATATTTCAACTCCATACAAAAGAATTGGCTGAATTTATGCATCAAACAATTTAATATACATATCTGGAGTTACCTGTGAAATCTTTCTCAATGTCCTAGTCAACAGAAAAAGAGCAGCTCTTGCTCTACAGGCCAAATCATTATGTGTCTCTTTGGAGCTTAATTTCGTCAAAAGTATGTTGCTGAGATACTTGTAATTGCTAACCACTTCCAGTTGTACATCACCTAGATATCATCTTTCATGTCTGGCCAAATGTCCACCTAGTCTGTATACAACTACTTTTGTTTTGTCTGTGTTGACCTTCAGACCAAGTTTATCTGCTGTGCTTTTAAGACAGTTTAATTGATGTTGAAGACCAACTGTTGTATCAGAAAGAAGAGCGACATCGTCTGCAAAGAGGAGAGCACTTAAATCAGGTGTGTTGGGCACAAGTTGTATACCATGCTTACTGTTTACAGAAATCTCTTTAATCAGGGAATTAATTAGGTAAGAAAATAAGATCAGGCTGATTTTGCAGCCTTGTTTTAGTCCCGAGGAGCACTCAAAGAAGTCTGTTTGACCATCCCTCCCTCTTACGCAGTATCGCACTGATCTGTACATTCTTGCCTATCAAAATATCTAAGATTTTCCCTGTAATTCCATTTTCTTGCAAACATTTCCACAATATATTCCTGTTCACATTATCAAAAGCTTTTCTAAAATCTACATGCCCCATATAAAGTATTTTGTGCTTACACAAATATTTGTCAATGATACCATGCAGAATAAATATGTTGTCAACTGTCCCAAACCCTTTTCTAAAGCCCTCCTGTTCTTCCCGAATTAGTTCATGCTGCTCTGTCCAGTTCTGTAACATGCAGCAAATAACATGGGTAAATACCTTACTGAAGGTGCTAGATAAAGCAATACCTTTGTAATTATCAGGATTGTCACTCGGTCCACGTTTATGAATCGGTACAATGATAGCCTCCGAGCAAACATGTGGAAACACACCATAATCAAATACAGCATTGAATAAATACAATAACAAAGGTAACAACAAATGTTCAGCTGATTTTAACATTCCAGCTACTACACCCTCTGTACCTGCAGATGTCCCAGTTTTTAGACACCTCAAAGCATTTGTTATCTCTGCCCCTGTAATGGGTGAATATAAATCACTGTTGTCAAAGTAATTGGGTGAATATAAATCACTGTTGTCAAAGTAATTGATACTTCCAGGCTGCACGTGGCAATCGTGGTCAATGGATGGCAGGCATGAAAAAATACTCTTAAAGTGGTCTTACAATGCTTGTAAAGAAATGTTACAAGGAACTTGTGATTTTGTACTCAGATTTTTAACTTGTCTCCAGAATTTTGCACTGTCTCTCATATTCGTACCCAGTGTACTACTTACATTCTCTCTGTACTCGTTTTTTCTTATCCCTAATGGTCTGTTTATATTTGTTCCTGTACCAGATGTATGTTTTTCTATCTTCATCTGCCGTAGTAGTTAAAAACATCCATAATTGTTGTCTGGCAGTCTGAGAAAGAGAGAGAGAGAGAGAGAGAGAGAGAGAGAGAGAGAGAGAGAGAGAGAGAGAGAGAGAGAGAGAGAGAATATGTTTGTGATGACATGAAATGTACATGGTTTGATAGATTTGACAAGCATTTGCCTAGTTGAAGATCAACCAGTATCATGTGGTCCATGGAACCCAAACTGATTTGATAAGCTTTTCACAGTATTCCTGTGTAAAGATTTGTTGAGAGACAGAGTATACCTTTGTTGAAGAGGGTCACTGGAAAAAGGATTGAACTGTTCGAGAGCAGCGTTGATTGTGTTATATTGAAGAGATGAATGAAAATGCTCTCCCATTACTGATATGTGATGTTAGGAGCATATACATGTAAGTACAATCTCAAAGAATTGTTAGGTCCAGTTGTTTTAGCCTAGAGCCCCCCCATGTAGTTTTGGACCCTTTTCTAGTGGTCCTTCACTTCCCTGCAACAATGTGATCACTTGTAACCAACAGGTTAATGTTTTAAAACATACTAATAAAGTGTACTTTTTGTTTGCTTGCTAAACTGTTGACAGGTACAAATGATTACAGGGAAAGGGGAGAGCAGGTATTAAATGTAACATAACAAATTAAATGGAAAACGAAGTTTGACTAAATATTCTTCATTATGGACATTGGACAAAACATGTTCTTACAGGGTGACAAGGGTCATTAACTTTATGTTGACTCTTGTCTGATATTTCTTCATTAAGAGCACTTTTTGACTCACATGCGAAGCAAAAGTGAGTCTATGTACTCACCCGTGTCGTCCGTCCGTCCGTCCGTCCGGGCATAAAAAAATTAAACGTTGGATTTTTCTCAGAGACTATTAAGTCTATCAACACCCAATTTGGCATGATGGTGTATGATGACAAGGCCTCAAAAAACATACATAGTGACTTGACCTTGCTTCAAGGTCAAGGTCGCAGGAGCCATAAATGTTGTCTAAAAAACAGCAATTTTTCCCATTTTCTCAATTTTCTCTGAAGTTTTTGAGATTGGATACCTCACCTATACATGGTATATAGGGCAAAGTAAGCCCTATTTTTTGATACCAGTTTGGTTGACCTTGCTTCAAGGTCAAGGTCACAGGAGCTCTTCAAAGTTGGATTGTATACATATTTTGAAGTGACCTTGACCATGAACTATGGAAGATAACTGTTTCAAACTTAATAATTATGTGGGGCACATGTTATACTTTCATCATGAGACACATTTGGTCACATATCATCAAGGTCAAGGTCACTTTGACCCTAATGAAATGTGACCAAAATGGGGTAGTGAACCACTAAAAGTGACCATATCTCATGGTAGAAAGTGCCAATAATCACCATTGTGCTTCCTATGTCTTGAATTAACAGATTTGTGTTACGTGACCTTGAATGACCTTGACCTTGGGTCAAGGTCACATGTATTTTGGTAGGAAAAATGTGTAAAGCATTCCTTAGTTTAGTGTATGATGTCATTGGTAGGTGTAGTTGATTGGCCTTGACCTTGAAGGTCACCTGAAGGTCAAGGTCATGTAAAGGTCAAGGTCAAGCATGTGAGTCGTATGGGCTTTGCCCTTCTTGTTTGTGACATCCTCTCAGTGTTTGATTTTAATGTATTATATATTGATGATGAATTTAAGTTAGACTCCTTCTTAGAGAGTTTTTTCTCCTCCTTATCTTTTTCCTATCAATTGATCATCTACATCAATGTAAGAAGTAGATAAGATTTCATTGACATCATGTATAAGTTATGGAAATTAACTTTCAAAAAGGCTGGAAAAGCACAAATATAGTATTATTGACACAAAAACAGTTCAATGATGATTGCATATACATTTCTACACAATTATCTACATACACATCTCATTCTTCAGTGCAAAAGTTATGTAATGTACATGTTTTCACCCAATTACATATTTTGGGTAGATAAACAATGTTTTATTGCACAAATAAGAAAAATGAATATAAATAAAACCTCAAAACCCCAAAACCCCAATCAAATGATCAATCTTTTGCAAGATTCTTGTGCAAGGTTGCAAAAAAAGAAGAAAAGGTAAAGTACAAGAATAGCCTAAAATAAAAAGTTGCTCAGAGATCCCATCTCAAAGGTAACCATTCAGTATGGAAAAACCTTGTATGACCATAACTGAGGCTGAACATTGTTGCTAAGGTTGTTGCAACCATCTATTTGTGATGCAAACTAAGCCAGTTGATGAATATCATTTTACTGCTTTTGTAATTAAATAAACAAATGAAATATACATAAATTTGGGAAAATATTCAAATATTGTTTTTAAAAGTTTTCTGATTTTAAAAATATATGATCTTCAAAGGATGTTCTAACCTTATGTTGAAAAATTTTATGTACACATTTTTCTTGTCATGTTATATTCAGTGCCTCAAATTGCCTCTATCTTTCATTCTTTTTAACTGTCATTATTTTGAAAAGCAATCACAAGCTGAACATTGTTGGGCATTGTTTATGTGATTAAAATCATCAGAATGCATTTGCAATCCCAATCAGTCATATTCAAGTGCTTACTTGATTGACTCATGAGCAGTAACTGAAAACTTGGGGGGGGGGGGGGGGGGGGGGGGGGTTCTTTATGTTTCTTCTATTCCATGTACTGTTGATTGTAGAAAATGAGATGAGAACGTAGTTGAAACTATCAGTAAGTTGCAACTTTGATAAGGCTTGCACTGGTGGGCCACACTTGTGGACTTGTCCAAGGAGAGGGGTGCTTGAAGCTGACAAAACTTTTAAAAGAAATACAGATAAAAAAATCTGCAAAATGTGTGTTATTGATGGACAAAGCATATTAGAGCATTTCAGGGATGGAACATATCTGTGAGATGTGCCCCACTGCATATCCCTACACCATTTATTTTCTTGAGTAAAATATTTAGGGACATTGTGACTTGATGAACTGTTGCAGTAATGATCATGCTCGATGGCCTTACATAGCCTACAAAAGCTGATAGGTCATGAAACTTTCATCCATCCATCCATCCATCCATCCATCTATAAGATGTGCAATGAAACATATGCTTGTGCATAGTTTTAGCCCACAACACATTGTTAGATCAACTTAATAGTCACTGAAGTAAATTTTAGCTATGTTTATTATTTATTTTTTGCCATATGTGATTTAGATTTGAAATTTTTTGTGCCTCATGTAAGGTTTAGGGTTTTTGTTTACTTATTCAGAGAAGAACAGGTATGCCGCATTTCAGCAGGAATGGCATGATGAATGTTTATTGTTTACAAACAAAACATGGACTGATGAAGGGCTATGCCCGAAATGTTTGTTTCTAGACTAAGCCTGTGATTCCCACACCTCCCAGCGATCTTTGGGATCATTATTTGTTTTGAAAAATGGAGTGTTTTCACTTGCATAAGACTTTGTGAACTAATAAACAACTGTGAAACAACTCACTCCTTTGTCAAATAAGAGATTCTCTTTTTCAAACGATTCCATATCTTTTGATGTGTTTAGTTTATGTTTAGACTCACTCTCTCTCTCTCTCTCTCTCTCTCTCTCTCTCTCTCTCTCTCTCTCTCTCTCTCTCTCTCTCTTCGCTCCCGTTCTCTCTCGCTTCGCTCTTTGCCACAGACGATAATATATCTTCATGTGTTTGTTTGTCTCCTCTCGCACATTTGTAATTTTCCACGTTTTGGTGCCACCTGTTGCTGAAACTATAATACTTCTCTGCCATTCAGGCAGTACCAATGTCCTGTATCTGGCTGAAGTAGAGAGGCAGGGATTCCAGACTGGCGATGAACCAACCACCTCTGGCTTGTCGACACCATCAGGCTGCTGTTATTGATATTTTACAGTCGTCTTAAATTAAGTGGTCCTCTCCAAGTATGGGCTGGGAGTTGACACCACCCTCCCACCCCCCACCCCCTCTTTTTTCTCCATACGTGTTAGAGAAGAAAGACTGAATAGTGTATCACACCAGTTAGGAAGCTAAAAAAATGTCTCTACGAACGTGATTCATTCATACGCGTAGGCCTGTTGGCTTTGTTAATCAATGTTCATCACACATGGATTTGAAGATGCGACACCGACGGTCAATATTTCAAACTTTCTCTGCATGTTGAAAAAATACGTCATTTCCTGAAAACCCATTGTGTCTTCTGCACATTGTTCATTTTATCATGTAAAATATACCGTACAAAAACTACAAAAGTAGCACAGGTCAACATGTCGGACAACACAGGAGGAAATTGCTCAATGCAGTGCATATATAATTACCACTGTGCTATTTGTTAAAATATGCCTTTGCAGTGATGTTTGTGGTGTAAAAATTAATCAAAGGGGATTTGAACGCGTATTCAGTCATCACTGAATTTTACTTCAATATGTAGTTTTGTATGTCAACCTATTACTTTTGTCAACTGATATATGAAATGTTCAAATTTGTTAAAACCGGAAACAAAGTAAATTTTCATCCCATTAAGCACAGGAAATTACTTATCTACTAAAATGTTCACTCATTCCCATCAAGTCGAACTTAATGTGTGCCCGTGTGTGCGCGCAGCTGTGTATGTACCACTCACACAGCGGGTGTTTTTCTGTCCCTCCAATAAAGTCTTTCCATCTATTTGAGATGGGAAGCAAACAGCCCCTGTGTGCAATTGTGTGGCAGCTACATTATGATAATGAATAAATCAGGTAACTATGTACTGAGCTTTGGAACAACATATACCGAACGATTTGTGTGCGTACGTGTGTGCATGCGTGCGTGGGTGAGAGTGAGAGAATGAATGAATGAATGAATGAATGAATGAATCAGTTTATTGTCTAGGCCTGCAGCCCATCACAAGTACACTGTTAAACAATATACATATTGGGCACTCACACTATGTGTCTCAATACTCCCTTGTAATCACATACTGGGAGCTGTTATAATGGTCTTTATTGCTCTCTGCTTATTCTAGAAAAAAAAATCCTTCTGCGTATCCTGCAAGATTGCCTTTCTACTCATTAATGCATGGTAGAGGTAGGTGTTGACCCCTCTTATCACATAAGTATCTCTGTTACAGATGAGCTGTACAAATGTGTCCTCCATTTCTTCATTTACAATTAATTGTAGGCCTATGATATATCTTACTCGTAGGTCGTACTAAGCTGCAATTGGGACACACGGCTACATCGTTACCTCGGCTGAACCTATGCCTGTGAATGAACAGGTCACTGATTCCCATTCTGAATCTAATCGTGCAGTCTCTGAAAATTTTTCTATCCAACGCTACAAGGTAAGATTCAGAACCAAAAACCAGCTTGAATGAATGAGAGAGAGAGAGAGAGAGAGAGAGAGAGAGAGAGAGAGAGGTTAATTGTATTGTACATGTATTTCATAAAGGTCCTGAAAAAAGCGCATTAGCCTTTCTTACATTCAGCCCTTGCAAACAAAACGCAAAGCTGCAATGCGCAGTTACCCCATAGCCACTCCCCCACACCCAAAAACAAAAACAAGAATTCTACCACAGTGCCTCGATCAGAATTGTAGGGCTGGCAATGTGCAGTGGCCATTGTTTGCAGGCTGGCAGTCCTGAGGGCTGGGTCGTATCTTGGAACAGCACGTGGGATAAGTATTGGCCGGAGCAGCTCATCCCGTGGTCAGTGTCAACAATTAGAAACACAAGTAAGGAAAAGCACTTCCTCTTTCACCAAGTGCCCGCACATCTTCACTTTATTCATAGTCGTTATCATTGCAGTGCCTTATTAGCACGATAAAGGATTGCAGAATTAAAACGTTTAATAAATAAAATTTTTTTTTTTTTTTTTTTTTTTTTTGGGGGGGGGGGTATTAAAAACCGTCGTCAGGCTTTAATACCATTTTAGCGTGAGAGAAAAAAAGAAACACGCCACGACTTAACAATGATGTGATTCTTTATTTCGCAACGCTGAACATAGTAACATTGGCTGAATAAAATAAAAGAGGGTGGTTGCTGGGGTCGGACTGACAAAAGTAAAAGGCAAGTGGTGACAATGATTCCGACTAATTGTATTCTTTCGTTCTTAAATCTTTTGGCCCCGAAAAGGGTCGTTTGATTTTCTTGTCTCTCGAGCGTTGGCCGTCAGGCATGAGCTCCTGGTTGGAGTGTCGTGCCTGGCGGGACTGGCTGCTGCAGCATTGAAATGCGTCAGTATATACATGCAACAATCATACAGGAGATAGAAGCAAGCGGATGGCACATTGGTGATAGAGTCTGCCGTGAGTAGACACACAGAGGAAAAGCAGGCGAAAGATATCTAAAAAAGCATCTACACTGTTAAAGACAGAGCCGAACAGGATTCGGATGCACAAAGAATCTCCATCAATAGCTAAAGTTTGAGGCTCCTCCCATTGGCTGGCTTGACGCTCCCGCAAGCTTCTGCGTTTCAGTTATGTTGTGTACGTCCACAGTTTCATTGGCCCTGGGAATGTAGTCCCTCAGCTCGTAGTCGTCCTTCAGAACCCGGCCGTTGTATGACCACTGCTGCTGCGCTGCTGGAATCTTCAGTTTATTCTCCAGCTCCTGCTTCAGCATGCCAATTGGGGCAGCAAAGTCAATGTTCTCCCTGTGGGAGACCCTTGAATGCGAGTGGACAACAGTAAGGGTTACGGTAGCTGGTCCGTCCACAAAGGCTTCCTTGATGATCCTGAAAAATGATAGCCAAGAGTTATAAACGGCCGAATCGACTCGACGCCCCCCTCACCAGCTGGAACCCCTGGCTGCCGGGCTTTTGGGACCTGCTTCAGTAGCTCAGCCAGGGGCGGCCCCTCGTAGCCAAAGAGGCTAGCGTGCAGTGGTGAGTAGGTTTACCGAGGCTAGGCTCCAAAATGGAAGTTGCACTTTCATTTTCACTTTCTCTTCAAAAAATAAGGAATATTGATGTTTGCTTGAGTCACAATCCCGTTTCGTATCGAAAGATTGAAAGAAGAGAATCTCCGCTTATGGACACTCATGTAAGAATGAAACTAAATAGCAGAGCCATGTTCACATTTCATCCCTAGAATCGATATTCATTAGCAACCGATTGGTGTAGCAAGAGTGCGATGTCATAGAATCAAACAAGTACAAATAGATGCAGAACGATGATGTATTATCTTAGATACATTTTTAATGGCACATCCATATTGTTGGCGCCTCGTAAACAAGAGTTCTAAGCATGTTTTATGTGGGACTGCAGAGAAAGTCGTTAAGTGCCACCAAGAACAAAGAAAAGTTGCGAGTATGCGGGTAACGATGTGAGGATGACGCCACGTGGTCTAAATGCATTAGCATTATGAAAGATTCGAAGTAGCCTACATGACAAATGCTACAGGATACGTGATTTCAAGCTCAATAACTTCTAAACAAAGCCTCCACAGGGCTGAGTTCAACCAAAGACTATTCATGTGTAACTATATAATCTTTGGTTCAACAGCATGTCTTCTACATATCTGACAACAAAACAGTCATTACGCTCCCCACCCCCCACCCATCCCCTTTAAAGGAAGACCAAGGGAAAACTGCAATTTTTCTAGTTTATCAAAAAATAAAAACAACCTCCCAATGCAAACAAACGAACAAAGAAACAAAGTAGAAAACAAACGAACGTGTGTGTGTGTGTGTGTGTGTGTGTGTGTTTGTGTGTGTGTGTGTGTGTGTGTGTGTGTGTGTTTGTGTGTGTGTGTGTGTGTGTTGTGTGTGTGTGTGTGTGTGTTGTGTGTGTGTGCGCGTGACACGCAGGGGTTTTTCTTCTTCTGTCCCTCTAATAAGTCTCTCAGTCTATTCGAGATGGAGGCACAAAATGGGCGCTGTGTGTAAATTGGTAATAAAATAATTATATTCTGAGTCCTGGAACAATGATTAGGGTGACAGTTCCGTTAAAGGCCACATAAATGGACGTCCGACGAGAAAGGGGGGGGGGGGGGGGGGGAGGGGGGGGGGCGTGGAAAGACAGCAGGCCACACAAGCTGACGGGTCACAGCATCTGACTGGCTGAGTTTTAACATTTCGTTTCTTTCTTTAAATTAGATTCTCCAGACTCTGTTATATTGTGGGAAAATCGATGCCGTACAAACGACCAAGATCGCTTATGTTGCATAATTGCGCTGTGGCACGTCAGCTTGTGTAGCCCGCAAGCTTCGCTGTCTTTCCCGCACTCCTCTCCTCGGACGAGTCCAATAGAACTTATTCCGGAAAGACGAGATTAGAAGGTTTGGAAATGACGAGGAAAGTCGTTGCCTTTGAAAATGAAAGTAGGTCTACATGTAAATAATTAGTGTGTCATGAGCACACTTGAGCCATCTCGTTTCAGACTACAGGCCAACGATAAACTATACTGTCACTCAACAGAACAAAATCCTTCTATTTGAATGTACCGTTCAATGTATAACCTCAGCAACCTTGCTGGGGCGTTACGGTTTCCAACACAGACGCGTTATATCACGTATCAGCTATAGCAGAGCTAAAAATAAGCACATTCTGATAATGGATCACCCCTTTCATTATAGCACCATATCAAAATTTACTCAATTGTCTCCTCAGAAGCCTTTTCTTGGTTTGTCCAGAGCAATTTTTTTGTTCTTTACGAAAGTGCTATCATGTGTAATTATAGAGTCATGATATTATCTGTGAGGTGGGGTCTATCTGCACATACTGCGTGCACTTACCTCGATTTCGATTGGTCATCCATGGTAATTGATGACACGACGTTTCATTGGAGAACGGTTGATGACGTAATGATACCCCATAACTCCAAATATGGGCAAAAACCACCATCAGATTCCATCCGACAAGTTGTACGTGTCACTCGTTCCTTCTTGTTTCAAGGGAGGTTACTCGCATAGTTTTGGAGTGCAGCCGCCCTTGTGGCGGTGTTCCATAACAATGGATTGGAAATTGCTTATGTATTAGGGATTATTAGTCTGTGTGAAAAATCGGGCGGTTGCCCAGTGGATGAATGAACGAACGAGTAGTCGTAAAAGATAATTTGTTGTGTAAACCACCGATCAGTCACACATATGGAGGCATTCTGAACACAGAGATACTAGTCTTAGCCACGCTGAATGGGGTGGAGGGAGTGGGTGGGAAAGTTCTAGAATCTACATGCACGTCGTCTTTATTCAGGAAGTGAGGATAAAATAGCTCAGCTCGAGTAAATTTCTTTTAGACTCTTTGTTCTGTCTCATTTGTCACCAGCCAATGGATACCTTTGGCATGTTTTTTTAAGGTGGTTCGATCTGAGCTGGTTCGCTGTTCGCCCACGACTCAGCCATTCCGAACGACCGGAAGCGCGATGAACGCCTCCAATATCTCTCCCGGTATGATTATAGCAGAGATGTCTATGTTGCTGAAAACAGAAACAA